>PVJD01006871.1:0-91936 GCA_004026545.1 Mormoops blainvillei
CTTCCAGTCCCTCTGAATACATTTTCAGACTGACTTTTCAGCTTTATAAATTGTTTTCGGTGTTCTGCGTGAGCGGGGCAGCCTCGCACAGAGACGCGAAGCTCGCAGTGCCTTAGAAACACACTAGAAGAGGAGTCTTCCCCAAGTGCTTGCCCGAGCTTTGGACGGACAGAGGCCGCTCGGTCCTCAACGTTCCGCACGTGGTATGAAGCTGCCTGGAATGTAGAGATGGACGAATCATTGCTTCCAAATGATTTCTCAAATAAATGACAATGTTTATGTTTCACAAGGGAAAAAACCCGTCATTCCAAGGGCAGGAATCCAGGATATGACGGAGTCTGGCTGATGAAGAGTGCACATTTAACCACCCCTCCTCCCCTTGTCGCGCCCTCAGTGAATGCGTTGGTGGTTTGCAACAGTGTGGCTTTGGCAGGTGGTACAATAGGTGCTGTAGGAGGCAAGTCTGCTCTGAACTAAAGTGAATGTTTAGTTCTGTTTCTTCCAAGTAATTATAGCAACCAAACTTAAAAAAAAAAAAGCATTTTTATTGATTGTAGTGTTGTTATTCCTAACAAAACATTTTTATATTCCATACATGGGACAAAATAAATGATAGAATTCAGTTTTCAAATGAACATTTTTCCAATACCCTCAATTCAAAAAGAAAATACTTTTTTTCTGTGAAATGACAAATTGGAGTTGTAAGTGAGACCTTTAGGAATATATAAAAACCAATTAATCTTTCTTTTAAGTCTTGGGTTTATCTGTGTGAGTTAACGTTCTTCAATAAATCAAACTGGGAATCTCAAAGGTGAACAAAATACTAAAGGGACAAGTAGGTTGTCACTTGAGTAGTTTTTAAAAAGCATCCTCTATTCTTTTTATCATAAATTATTCATGAAAAAGAAAATTTTGCAAAAATATTTTTTAATTTTCCAAGAGCAGAAAAAAGATATATTTTAAATCCTCACCTGAGGATGTTTATTGATTTGAGAGAGAGATGAAGGGGGAGGGAGAGACTGGGGCTGAGGAGGGGGGAGAGAGAGAGAATGAATGTGAGAGAGAAGCATCGATCGGTTGCCCCCCATGCCCTGACCAGGGTCACTCCGCAAGCCCCTGGTGAACTGGATGAGGCTGCAGCCAGCCGCGCCACCCGGCCAGAAGACATTTTGTGTAAGCAAAAAAATACTTCGCTCTTACAGTAACAAGAAAAAATGCACACCAAGGTAGTTTCAAACAACCATTTCCATGTAACGAACGGAGGATCTACAATAAAGCTCAGCGTTTAAATTCCAGCAGGAATCTTCCCAAATGCACTGTTAACGAAGTTAATGCTTTGATAACTCCCAAAGACTCAAAGCACATTATTAATTGTTAGACCCAATTTGCAACCTAGAACCGCCTCGTGTCACTTCTTGAATATTTAGTTTAAGGATTATCCTGAATCACCAAAATTTTCCTTCTCTACTATATTTTTTTTCTACAATATTCAAACTGTTATTTTCCCACCTTAAAAAGTCAGCTGAGCTCTGGCTGCCAGTCAAGCAGGTAAGAAGTTTAGACGTTGTAATTCCACCTTAACTGGCAAAAAGCTGAGAGAGCTGAAAAATCAGCTCTTCAATGCATAAGGGCACTGAGGTCACGGGGCAACCTCTGTCCCAGAACTGGATGGACAGAGTCACAACCCCCCGGAGCAGCCACCTCTGCAGAGAGCAGCCTCAGGGAGAGTCGCCTGTAACTCGGACACTGCTGGGGGCTCGGCCAGGGGGCGTCTGAGTTAGAAATCCCGGGCTCCCCTGCCGAGAGGCTGCCCAGGTGTCCCCGGTCAACACCCTCCTCAGCGCAGGGAGGGAAGGAACCGTCTGTCCCCTGGTTCCTGCCCAGGTCCGCCCGGGAGGAGCCCTGTTACCAGAACCGCCCCCACCTGCGCGGGGGCACCACGTGCGTCTGGAGCCCGCTCTCACGCGGGGGTGGGGGGCAGTGGGAGGGCCCCAGATCAGGGGGGCTCCAGGGTCACGGGCTGCCCCCAGGCCTGCCCATCACTGGGGCCTGCCGACCCCAGGGCCTGGCTCCCTGGCCCCCATCCCCCACAGGACAGGGAAGGCGGGGAGCCCCTGGGGTGGCAGGGGCTGTGGGGACCCGACTGGGGTCTCACTGTGCTGACTCCAGGGGGCCAGCGCGGGCCCCGGAGAGGCAGAGGAAGGAGGGACGAGGGCTGCTGTGCCCCTGGTCCCCCCTCCGCCCAACAGTCACATGCGGGGGACTGAGACCCCACCATCATCTCTTCTGGGACCACGGGAACGGAACGAGACCCCAGCCTCGAGACTGGGGACCCGCAGGGACGGAGCTCGACTCCCGGGAGCGGCGCGGGCAGAGGGTGCCTGGGACAGCGCCGCGGGGGCGCCGGGGGGCCGAAGCTCGGGGGTGGGGTGGGGGGCAGCGTGGGAGCCAGAGATGGGGGTCCCGGGCCCCCAGAGCTGGGAGGCCGGCCGGCGCCAGCGCAGGTGGGACAAACCCCCTTCGCGGCGGCAGGGACAGGGGACCCGGGAGCCTGGAAAGCGGCCCGGGAGCGGGAAGTATGACCCCCGAGCGGCCTCACCTCAGGGGACAGCGCCCAGCCAGCCGGTCCGGTTCCGTGCACCCAAGGGCGAAGGAAGGAGGCGAAGCGCAGGCGACGTCCACGAACCAGGGGCTCAGGACCGCGGAGCCCGAGACGCCGTCACGGGCTGCGGAGGGACCCCTCCGCCCCCAGGCCCCCGGCACCTGGCACCCCGCCGGTTCCGGGGTCCCTGACCTGGGACCTCCGCCCGCCGCCCTCAGGAGACCATTGCGGGGCCCAGCAGGTGCACGACGCACGATGGGCAGGGAGGCGCCGGCCTGAGGCCCACGCACGACGGCGCCGGAGGCGCTAACGAGTGATTGGCCAGGACTGTGGAACCACCGCCCTGGGATACGCCGAGGGCGCTGATGGGCGGGCGGACAGACCGAAACCCCAAGGGAGAGCCAAGAAGACATGCGAGAGGCCGAACCCCTGGAACGGAAACGAAGGCCGTCCCTGGCAGGGCTATTTCACGTACACACCCACGTTGCGCGCACACACGTATTACACACGATGGGGCTTTCTCTAGCTATTTTAATCCTTGCATTTACTTTCTGGGAAACCTTGTATGCTGTATACTTAGTATGTATTAGAGAAATAAGTACAAGAAATAACGTATAATCTTAGAACTGCATCCTGTCTGGCTGAACATTTCATTTTTCTTGAAGAAAGTATGTTTAAACTTCTTATTTGCTTGGATAAATATTATGAATCGCAAGTTGGCTGAGTTGGTTGATTCATCCCATTCACTTCGAGGGCCAACTAGGGCACGTTTTTCCATTTCCCAACAATTAAAGCTTAACTAGCTGAATTGGAAAGAAAAGAGGGCGGTGGATGGTAATAAAAGAAAACTGCGGAGGCCTAGCAGTTAAACTGTTAAATGACCCAAGGCACACAATCAATGTACGTGACGGCCGAATGGGCAAGAGCGTCCATGACATTCACGGCTGGGACAGCGACAGGCAGTGCAGAGTGCGTGCCTGGCCTTCTGTCCACCCTGCAGTCACCACGGAATGTCCCCGGGGCTGCACTGTCATTGGCCCTTGCAGGGCACAGAAAACAGAACTAACTTGTTAGCCTCACAAGACCCAAGGCAATTATAGCTTGGTAGTTAATGTCCATTCTCCCATTATAGGCACAAATTGAGCAAGGAAAATAGAGATAGATGAGGTCTCTCAGACTCTCTTCTAGCCTTTTCCTTGAGCCAAACATTTCATTATCTTCGATATACAAATGCCCATGTTATCTTCTGCCAATGGAACCCAATTAAAGCCCTAACATCGAACTACCCTGAGACAAAAGGTCTCCCTACCTCGTTTGCCCCATCACTGCTAATGTAATTTCTTTGAAAATTAAGAACTAATCACGTGCCTCCCTGGCCCGAAATGCTTCTATACCGTCTGCTGCTTTTTAATATATTAGATTCCGGGCCCCTCTCTGCCCGCCGGCTAATCTCATCCCCGCTAAAGCCAACACTCGCCCTTTCCTCCTTCTGCGTCAACCTGCTCGCCCCCCGCCCCCAGGGTTCCAACAGGGCGCCGGCCTGGGCTCTCCCCTCCCTGGCCAGGCTTCTCCCCGACGCCGTGTTGTCTCACCTGGTGAAGCCCAGCACAGCCCAGCTGTAGAGCCTCTGCTAATCTCGGACTGTCTTCACACCCTCCTGCTTGTTCAGGCAGGTCCAACTCATTGTTCAGTTTCATAACACTTGATTTTTAAATTAAGAAAATATCTCTCTCAGCCACTGCACTTGGGAAGCCTTAAGCAAAATTATGCTATCATCTTATTTCCATTTTCAGTGTTCCCAGTCAAGAGCCATGTATGTATCTGGTACACACTTGGTACCTGGTCGTTTAATGAGCAATTTACTTATTTATCAATCACACCAAGAATTACGTCTGTTTAAATTGCCAAAAATCGGACGGTATCTCTGCGCACCACAGGTTTGAAGGGCCTGACCAGGGTTAAAAGTTAAACAAAACAGTCTGAACGTGTGAGGATAAAACAATTTCCGGTTACATTTCACTAGCGAATAATACATTTCATTCCGAGTTACTTGATAGTGGTTGAAGTTGTATAAAGTATAAATTTTAAAGTAAAGAAAGCATTTTCCTGTCCCCGTAATTGCAAACTGATCCCTTTGGGGGCCACACCCTGGGGGCCAGTGTCCTGGCGACAGAGACTAGGGTCATTTTTGATTCTCTTTCTGCGCCTGACTCTACCCCTGCTGCACCCACCGCGCTGACCTGCAGTGAGGAGCCAGCAAACCCTCCTCCTAACGTCAGGAGGTAATTCAGAGTCAGGCTAGAGAGCATGGGAAGGAGAGGAGACAGCAGGTCAGGGTGGATCCACAAACGGTCCCGCGGGCTGGCGATGGGTCTGGGCCGAGGCGCCACGTTGCTGACTGGGGCGCTTGGCAGAGAGCCGGCCCTCACTGACCTCTGAGCGACTTTGGCCACTGATTTCAAACAACAGTAACGATCCCACAGTTCACAGACATAAAATAAGATAGTAAATCCACACCGTGCTAGTGAGGCAGCTGGAAACAGGGTTTTTGCTTTGCTTGCAGGAATGTAAGTGGGTGCAAATTTCCTTAATTTCTACTTGGTGATGCGTAGCAGAAGGCTTGACCGTGGTTCCTCTGAAACTCTAAAATTCCCCTCCAGTTGTTACTTCTTAGAAAAATTGAGCTGTATCGTTGTACCTTCAAATGTGTTTTTGTAATAGTGCTGGGGGTTAATAGTGTTTCAGATGACTTTTAGGCTCTTCCTATAATTTTCATCTCCTTTCTCCTGTGCACACACGTTAATCACTGGAAGAAAAAAATTATGATGGAAGTTTTTACACTGAAGTAGTTTTTGATAACTATAATGAAAGGATTGATCATTTTATACACAATATTCTCAAAACACAAGTTTTACCGTTGTTACAATATTTCCCCATTTCTCTACTTTAACTCATCTCTTTAGAAGATGCTGGGGTACCAGCAGATGAATGTACATGGAGCACAGTGACATCGATATATTAACCTGTGAACATGGGGCTGTGCAACAGAATAAACCAAACTTATTTTTCCAAGTGCCACAAGCGAATGAAATTATTTTTTGCTTTGAAAGCTTCATCTTTAAATATGGTCCTCACAAAAATATCCCATGTCCTGAGAGAGGTAGGTCAAACATAAAGCCAGAAGGAGCTGTTTGAAGTGTGATTGATAACCCCAGAGCCGACAGCTGTCAGGACACACACATGTGCAGGGCACACACATGTGCACACATGTGAAATTTATCTTTGTGGTAGAGCAAAGCCTCCTTTCCTTTTGAACCCTCCATGCATTTATTTGCACATTGTTTCGAGGTGAGCAGTAACTTCCGCCTGGAGTTGGCCATGTGAAAATAGACCTGAATTCCAACAGCCGGTGCCCCGGTCCCCATCACTGACTGCTCGGCGGCACATGATAAGGGAGGGTTATCAATCTCTTGCTTTAGAAACACTCAATTCACTTCTATCCTGTCTTCGGCTGTAACTCATTCCTCCTCCTTTGGCCTCTCCTCAGTCTCCCCCGACAGTCTGTCCTGTTGCCACCATGTCTGACACTGGAGGGCTCCAGCCTCCATCCTTGGCCTTAGCTGAGCCGTGTGCCCTTGTCCCTGGGGGATTACAAGCAGTAGATCACTCTAATCAGTTTATATATGTGTCAATTTCTCTCTATGGTGATATGCATTATTTTATAAAGAGGCTCTGCATAACTTTTCTTATACTTATTTCCAGACAATTTATAGTTTTCATGCTATTATATTTTACATTATATTTTGTATTTGTCACTGGCGTGTGAAGGAGAATTGTGAGGTTGACGATGAAATATAATTATTGTGAATAAATATAATTTCATTGGAGTGGGCACTATCCTGGAATCAGACCAATGTTGCATTTATAAGACCGCTCAGTGAGCATGCTCAGGGCTCATTTCACGTGAACGTGGTGGGGTTCTTCACCAAGAAGCAGTCTTTACATTCTCTCTCATTACATTTTTGAGGTGCACGTGCCAGTGACACCCTCGTGCTCTGCCCACAGATTTGAGCACAGAGTGCGCCCCCGGGTGCAGCTGGAAGCGTGAGTGAATGGGCGGCCCTGAGAAGGAGCCTCTACACAGGTCCCCACTGCTGAGCAAATGCATTATTCAGCTGCTAATTAGGGTTGTGTTTGCCCACGACCGACAGCACAGCATACCCATCCCATGTGTACCTCAGGGCCTGGTGTGGCTTCTTGTTCATAGCAGTATTTAAATGCAGCCCTTGTGAGGTTCAGAAATTTGAAGGGGAATAACGTATACAGTGAGAGGAAATATCATAGTAGAAATAAAAAGAAACGCTGCATCCATGTAGAAAAAAACAGTAGAAAGTAGCTGGATCCCAAGTCTAAGAGCAACACTCTCAGCATTATTATCAGTAAACCCAGGATGCTCCGTGAGATCCGGACAATGTGCCAGGGCAGGTGTGTGGTTCATCTGTTTAATCCTCCTGACTCTACTTTGGGGGGGAGGAGGGAGTTTAGAGATGTTGTCACACCTGAGCTGAAGAGCCACTTGGAGGCGGCTGTCTCTGGAGACAATAACTGGTAGTTTCCCGAGTATTTGGATACTATTTTCAAAGCCGTTTACTCTCCTGAATTCTTGCGATGACAGAAGTCCAAGGTGAGACCCCCTGGGCTCAGTGTGGCCTGTGAACGGCAGGACCTATTTTCTGCTTTGTGTACATCTGCGGGCGTTTCCGCTGCCGTTGTGCCAAATGTTGATTGTTTAAAATTAAGTTCAATCTAAAACAGAAACACTATAAATAGGTCAGGAAAACAATCCTAAGTTAGGTCACATTTCTAAATATTTGATAAAATAATATATAAATGTTCACAAGTTGTTCGTACCATACATCAACACCATATATTTGACTTAGAAAATACAGCCCATACTGTGTAGCCAGACTGACACGCTGTCCCCGACTGACGCACGGGAACACGGGTCACAGGTGTGCACTTTTGCCAGACAACGAGACAGCCACAGGAGTCTTAGTCAACGTGAGGGCAAAGAACTTCACTCAGACCTGTAAGCACAAAGCACAGCTGAGCAAAATTTAGAATTACAAAAGAATACATGGGTTTCAGATCAGATCTGGGCAAACCTTCCTTTTTTGCTACTGTCAGTCTTCTGACAAGAACAGCTGTCGGTTTTGTTTGAGAAAGTAAAAATGCCTCCAAGCAAATGTATTCGTGACAAAGTGCACTTTAAATCATCTTTCGAGTCTTGCTGGTTGATCATTTATTGGGTTGGCCAAAAAGTCTGTTTAGTTTTTTCTATTATTAAATAAAAAACACATTTTTCATTTTTACCAATAACTTTATTGATTTGGATACTTTGAGTATATCAGCTGTCTCCTGCATGGAAGAATGTTGACTCTTCTCAATTAATGTCTCAACTTGATCGCTATCAACCTCAACGGGCTACCCAACCGTGGACCATCGTCCAGTGAGGAATCTCCAGCAGGAAACTGCAAACCACTTTTGACACATTCGATCAATCACAGCACCTTCTTCACACACTGCAAAAATCTCTTTTGCGTTTCAGTTGCATTTTAACCTTTCTTGAAATAATAAAGCATAATATGCCAAAAATGTCACTTGTTTTCTTCCATCTTCAATATTCAAATGGCTACGCAAAAATTCGCTAATTTTGGTAAGTTTTTCTAAATGCACACTGATATGACAGCTGTCACAATACAATGTAACAAATTGCTTCAAATGAAATTAAAGACAACTAAGTACTACTAGAGCCATGGTGCAGAAAAACTGAACTAACTTTTCGGCCAGCCCAACATTTCCTTGTCACATGTTATTACATTGGCACTAGCAGAAACCAGTTATCAGAAGGGGCTTTTTAGTTTCAGGACATCAGAAAAAAGAAGCTGTCTCCCTAGACCCCAATAAAACAAAGTAGAATTTTTTAAAGTATATAACCCATGAACTTGAAGACATAGAAATTATCCAAAATGAAAATAGAAGTTTAAAAAAATCAAAGGAAACCAGAGCTTCAGTGAATTCAGACAGTTTCTAAGAACCTTGCACACATGTGGTCAGAGCCCCCAGGAGGGCTGGGTGTCAGAACAACTATTTAAAGAAATTATGGTCAAAACAATTCCAAGTTAGATGAAAACCATAAATGTACAGGTTCCAGAAGCCCATCGAAATCACATCCAAAATCATGAAGAAAAGTACATCAAGGCACATAATAATCATATTGCCGTAAAAAGTGATGAAAACCCTTAAAAGCAACCAGAGAAAAGTGACGCATTATATAAACGGGGACAAACATAAGGATGACAGCAGAATTATCCTTCCAAGCAACCACGGTAATGGGAGAGTAGGGCAAAGTATTGAAAGAAGAAATCCATGTCAATCTAGAATTCTATACTTTGAGAACATCTTTCAACACAAAGGAAGGTGAAAACTTTTAGGACTTAGAAGATGAAAGAAACACTTATCTGTCACAGAGTCACTACCAAGAATATTAAAAGAAATCCCCCAGGCGGAGGAAAGTAATAGAAACATGGACCAAACAAAAGAATGAAGAGCGGTGAAATTTTATTGGAAAACCACAAACACATGCGCGCACAGTGCAAAAGCAGTAAGGAGAATGAAAGTGTCTGCCGCAGATGACACTTCGGTACATCGCTTATTAAACAGTAACCCTGAGACCAAGAAACCGAAAATATAAGAAGACCAGAGAGGAAATAGGCAACTCAAAAGAAACAAGAAAGGCCGTACTGCAGGACTGTGAACGAGAAGCTATAACGACGGAACAGAGGAGGGGATATGGCCAGAGTGGGTGCAGAGAGGGACAGCCACCGTCACTGGCGGCCCCGCGCACCTGGCACCACGCAAGAGGCTTAAGAGTCCAAGACAACTAGTAACTTTCAGGGTAAGGGAGGTTATTTACAACTAAAAAAAAAGTCATTTCTAGAAAGTTCTGTGTATGAAACAGGAAATTCCTCTACCATTTCAAGTCACATAAAAGTCACCAATGAACCACATCAATAGAGAGGGGCTCACTTTTACTCAACGAGAACAAGCATGGGAGCGGGACACTCAGAGAGGCCCAGCATGTGATTCGAGGCCCTGAACCCTGTCTTTTCCCTGAAATACTTATCATCTGGCTTATTTTTCCCCTGTGGCCTCATGGTGGCAATGCAGCTCCAGGAACAACATTCATTGTTCAGGCAGAAAGAATGAGGTTCCCTTTCATCACCATGGAAACGCTTCCACAGCGACTTCCTCCCTCCACAGGTCACGGCAAGAGGGTCTATGCGGCCACCTCTAGCTGAAAGGGAGGCTTGACAGTCAAGTACTGCAGCCTTCTGGAAGCCATGCGCGACAAAGGCAGTGGACGAGGACTTCAAGTGACTGCGCACAAGAGCCTCAACGCTGACAGCAGCCCCGAAACAAGGGAGCCGAGACGCTCGAGAGGACTGGAGAGGAAACCGGTAACTCCGAAGAAAGAGGACTCGTCTTTAAAATATCACTTCCCAGTATCTTAAGTAGCATGTTACAATCTTGCAACGCATTGTACAGATGGATGGAAAAATCGTGTTAAAATTTTATGTTGTAAAATAATAATTAGAACATGAAATATGAAATAAGGTGTTCAAGTCCATAACTTTACCCTCTGAGAAGCAATCTACAAAAACGTGCTAAAGAGTAAAATTATGAATGGCATTCAGCCTGTAGCTCTGAATCTCTGTTTACGGAGAAGTTAAATATCTGTCTGTCTGTCTCCCTGTGTCGCTGTCTGTCTCTCTGAAACCAATGCAGAATAACATTGAATGTCACCTGTAATCGGAACTAAAAAAAAGATAATGAATATTATTTTTCATTCTGAATACATATATATACATATATATGTGTATGTGTGTGTATGTTTCTGTGTGTACATATACATATATATATATATATATATATATATATATATATATTCTTTGCAAACCCAAGAAAGTGGCACCCCCGCCCTCACTGTCGGTCGGCAGCCATACACTTTTGTGCACATGCTCAGTTTATGGTTCTCACCGTTGAGGCAAACATTTGATTTAGATGTAATAACATTTAGTAAACTAATATAAATGGTTTCTTAAATACCCCGTTAATTCTAATATCTTTCTTCTAACCAAGATAGTAAGTAATCGATGAAACAGTAAGAGTGTGTCCACAGTAGCATTTATCAGGCCCCGCCCTCTCAGATTTTAATACGTTTTTACTTTTTACAAAAAGTAGACAAATCAGTAAAAACAATTCTCTCTTTTATAAAAGTAACTTCTGGTCTTATTTTCAATTATCCAATTGAGTTAGAGCCCCCGTTGTATTAAGGTGAGATGTTTTTTCTACTACAGAAAGCAATAAATGCATATATTTTCCCATTAAAAACTGTTCCTGCCACTTACTAGGATGGCGCGTCCATGTGTGTGCTCTTTGCAGGTGGCCTTTTTGAAATCCGGCCTGTATGTAGGCGTGGCTTTCCGCGGAGTTCGGTCAGTGGATTATACCGAAAGCTACGGGTCTCCTCTCCGGTCAAGGGTGAGCGTAGAAATCAATCGTCCTAAGCTGAGGTTGTTGCCATAAATTTTATGTGTTGTTGTGACTGGTAGAAGGTTGCCTGCTATCATGGTGTGGCCATCCCTAACCTTGGATTAATGGCTTCTGAGTTACTTCGAGATGACTCTTTGACATTGGGTTGACATTGACGGACTGATTAAATTCTATTGAACTTTGACTGCTCATGCAATATTTTAACATAAACTGGGTTTTCTGAAATGCTTAGAGAATTGCATCCCTATTTATTTTGGGTGCGTGTGGGGGAGAATGACTCTTTGTCACCTCATAAAATTGTGAGGGCAGCTTTTCAATATTAATTGAAATGATCAATACCCTACCCATGGCAGTATTCTAATTTATGTGGTCTTATTGGTTTCCCAGTGGTCAGAGTGACAAATCTACATGTGCACCCTGCTCCTGTCAATCAAACTAGGGCCGAAATCAAGGTCAATGACACCCTCCCCTCCTGCCGGGGGCTCTTGTCCCTGCTCAGATAATTAGGAGGCATGCAGAACACTGGATATTGTAAACATACTACAGCAAAAACAGATTAAATGGCTTGCAAGTGCACACTAAGCAAGCGAAATGAAGAATAGAAAAAAAGAGTCAAGGAAATCTGTTTAAAAGTTATACTTATCGCGATAATTATGACTCACTGTATTGCCAAATATTATATTATAAAGATATTTTGCTTAAATTCAAAAATAACATAGTGCAGACTCAAGCTTTTCTCTTATTCACAAGCTAAGGTTAATTCTATGTTAAAATTCTTATTATCCCACATTCAATGCATTGCTCCATTTTACTGAGAAATTTCCATTAAAAATAATACCACAGTGCATTTCAAGCTCTTAGCTTCGCTAAGTCTTTCTAATGGACCCTGGTGGAGAGAATTACATCTAACCTTCATGTTGCCACTGTGTAAATCCAGCTTCACAGACATCTAAGGGATTCTGACTCCACCATTTAAGCCAATCAGAGTGTGTTTGTAATTGCCAGGCAGGGGCAGGTTACTAAATTGGAAAGGACAGGGGTGCTTAGCACCGTGTAGAAATGGGACTTGTCCTGACTGAGTCTGTCACTGATGAAGGACAAGTCCTCCACGCCAGCGGCTGGGGGGTCCGGTGCCAGGCCGTCCACCGGTGAACTAAAGGCCCCTGACTGGACAACGGGAGTAAGAAGCCCCCTGCCCGAGAGCCTGACCAAAATTCACATGGAAGAGGCGGGGAAGTGGGGACTGTCATGGCAGCTGTAGTGACCCCTAATGCTGACCTGCAGGCCTCCGGGCAAACGTCCCAGGTTAAGGTCACACAGGCCTGCCCTCACATCACACGCCAGCTGCCAACTCGGGGGACCCAGGACACCTGACCAACTGGCTACAAGCCTGGGGCTTCCTATGAACCACTCAGATATCATGGCTCTCCAGCACTCAGAGCTTGGGAGAGGGCTGCGGCTACGGGTGCGACTACATGGCTGTGTTTTCTTGCAGCAAAAAGGATAAAACCTGGGCCAGGGACAAGAAGAGGTGCATGTAGTGAGGTCTAGCAGGGCCCGGGTGCCAAGCTTCCTTGTCCTCTGTCTTTGGGGTCAGGACACATCACCCTCCCGACATCAGACCAGGCATCAGAGTGGGCACAGAGCGCTGTCAGCCGGGAAGCTGGCCCAAGCTTCCGTCTCATTCCCGGGGCAGGTGGATCTTGTCACAGGATTCGAGCCCCGCCCCTCCCTGAGGTCACTGTGCTGAAAGTCCCAAACTGCTAACCACAGGGCTGGTCCTTCCACAGGGTCAGCCCCCACCCTGGGTCATCTCCTTTGCACAAACTATGCGGGGACCCAGCAGAGCCACCTCCTTAGCATAAACTCAGGTGACAACTGAGAGTCCCACCAGGAACGTTAGTGACTGTCCAATCATCCAGGTAAGTACAAGCATTTAGAGTTCCCTCCAGGAACCAGGGACCAAAGTCAACAGCTTCTTTGTTTTGTAACAGAGGGCAGAGCAAAGCCAGGCCTGTTCTCACTTGGGCAGCCAGCGAATGAGTGGGTCTGGCTACGCGCTCAGCCACTTCGCAAATGACGGAGACACGCACTTTGTTTCTATCATCAGGTCAAATCTTATCATCGTTCTTTTGTAATAATACTTACATTATGTTTGACAGAAACATAGGCTGAGTTATATTAAAACCATTTTTCCACATTACACATTGGTTTTCAAAAAATCCAGCACAGTGTGATTACTGTCAAGAAAACAAGCTGACGCAACAGTTTACAAACTACTCCCCGGGTCACTGGCTCTCCAGAGGCTTCTGGCTTTGGGTTTGCCTCTCGATCACGCCTCACTCCCAGAGACTGCGGTTAAAGTTGCTGATGGGCTCAGAAGGCTGGGTGATTTTTATGTCTGACGTTCTTTATGAATCCACTAAGGCATAGAAAAAGATAAAACAAATATACAAAAATAAACTAGTAGAGACCTTTATTTGCAGAAAAAGAGACATCCTTTTTGTGAGCATGGAATAAAAATGTTTCCACAAAGAAAGCAATCTTGGGCAAACAACAGTCTCTAAAAATCATGTCACATGCTCACAATCATTCTAGTTCGTTTTTTCATCTATTTTGAAAATGAAAAACTTCACGTAAAATGAAATGCCTTTGTGAGGTGGAAACGTTCAATTATGACTTGCGCTTTGAAGCAGCGTAAACACTTGTAAATGGTTTTCAGAAGTGTTACCTTAAACTATATTTCAAATTGCATAAGTAACAGTTATAGAAAAATATTTCAGAAATGGGTATGTACTCCCCGTGACGCGTTGTAAGTTACCACAGAACATGGCCCTTGGCATTAAGTCAGGGCTCTCCACAGAGACAGGACCCTCCTGTCCCATTCAGGAGAGCATGCCCTTCAAATCAAAGAAAGTGTAGTAGGAAAATAAATTACCATTTTTGCGAGCAGCGGTGAAGGTTATACGAGTGGGTATTTAAACCCCGCGTGATGACAAACTGCTCCTGGCTAGGGTGGGGAGGGAGGGGACAGCATTCCTGGGGACAATGAGAAGAGGGTGCTGCGCATACGAGCTGCCCCCACTGTCTGCTTGTCAGAAGGCACTTGGCATACTGAGAAAAAGGAAACGTGCTTTTAGGACAATCGTGCATTGAATTAGTCATTCGAGATTGTTAAGGGAGTGACTATCTCACATGTCGACTTGTTGAAGTTCTGTCAGCCCCTGAAGAGCACTTTTAAGTAGAGCAATTAATTTTTTTTCTTCATTAACTTTAATTTTGTTCAGAAGTCTGGAAACCTTAGAGCAATGTCCAAAAACAAGCCTGCCGACTGAGGGGTTTTCCCAAGTCCTCAGGGATCGCGGCCTTTTCAGGACGGGGAGTAGAGCAGCCTTAGACGTCCAGAGGTCCTATGTTCGTTTAAGGTCACAATCTCGTATGGAAAAAGTGAGGCAGGGGAGTACGATGACTTCCTCCACCCCTGCTCTCCTTAAGGAATTCGTGTAACGGGCTAGACTAGGGACAGAGATCCTCCGTGAAGGCCGCCCGCATCCTGCCCGCAGGGGATCGAGCGGGCGTGTGGCTCAGCGCAGTGACCGAGAACACTTACTGCGGCTTAGGGTTTTTAGAAAAAGAAATTGTTGCTGTAAAGGCACTGTTTGAGGTTACATTTAATCATTTGTTTTTAACAGGAATTCCCCGAGCACCCGCTCTGTGCTTCTTTCTCTGTTAGGAGTTGGAATGCTCTGGAGAACAAGAGGGTAGCTCCCCATCCTCACAGAGGTAGAGTCTAGAAATAGGCCCCACACAAATTAACAAGGGAACAAATGACACAAATCGACACAGATGTGACAGTGATCCGGGCCCCAGAGGAAAGACCAAATAGCGGAACCGAACGACACACTAAGTGGTGACATGAACAGTGCTAGGCTAACAACAGCTATCATGTTCAACGAGACATTTTGAAACATAAACATATCCCCAAGTTTGATTTGACTCAGAAGCATTGCAACTTGATTGACCATTTTGCAATTATTTGACACTAAAAACGAGTTAAAATTACAATGTGAATACTCACTCGTGACATGACATGATACTGAAACCTTACTCATAATTCCTAATTAAAGTCCATAGATGCAAGGCTCTGGGGACGCTTCTAAAAGGCAGCTGACAGAAAAAGTGTGGGAAACAGCAAAGACACCCAGACTGGGCGGGGTTTCTTAATTCATGGGCAGCACCTTAGTCGGAGGGGCAGGGGCAGAATGAAATGACAAGACGGCCACCTGATGGAGAAAACGTTTGAACAGTGGCTAAGTGGGCTTGTCAAGAGGCAAAGGTCATGAGAACATAATTGCTAATAATCTCTTCAGTAGGACATGCCCTAACTTCAAGAAGAAAAGGACTTATTTCCAGGGTACGTTCATTAAGAAAATGAGAAATATTCTGGCATGAGGATAATAAAAGAAAAACCAAGTCTCCTTCCTTTAAAGTCATTTCATGGTAGAATTTTATTAACATTTATAACTCATTATAGTATTTTTTTAAATCTAGAAAACACTCATAATTAACTTCATCACATATTCTATTTGACCCTAGGCAATTCATCAATCTTCCAATTTGGACTTTTTTAATTGAAGTGGTTAAAGAAATATCAATATTTGAAATATGCTTAATTCTATTGTCAAGGTAAAATACAATCTAATAAATGCAGTGAAGGTATCAAAACTGAGTACTCACAAACCTTCTTACAGGCCCGCCCTAGAAACCCCAACACGGGTGTCCAGCCTTTTGGTGTCTCTGGGCCACACTGGAAGAAGAAGAGTTGTCTTGGGCTGCACATTAAATACATTGTGACGTGTAGTCACCAAAAAGAACCTTATAATGTAGACTTACGATTTTGCGTTGGGCCGCATCTTAGCCTTCCTGGGCTGCATGCGGCCTGCGGGCCACGGGTGGGACACCGCTGCGTGGCGTCCACCCGTTGTCTGGCAGGAGCCCAGTGGCCCTCTGTGAACACATGTGTTATATTACATGTGCTCATTGTCAGGGAAGCTCTGGCTTCAGCCCCCACCCCTGTGGCTCTCAAAGCCCGTGGGACTCACCCTCAAATAAGTGTTTACCCCGACCACCTACAGGGGGCGTTTCAATCCACAGAGTGGTTCTGAGTGTCGGCTCTGGAGCCCAAATGCCCAGAACTGAACCCCAACTGCTTGATGCCCCAGCTCTGGGCCTTAGGTAAGCTGCAAAAACTAAGGGCCCACGGGCCTTGGGTCTCGAGAGCCCAGTGTGGGTAAGGTAACGCACGCGGCCCTACTCGGGCCATGGTGCCGTGTGGATTTCTGATGGGTCAGCTGAAATATGTAATCAATCCCAAGGCTTAGCCTCTGCATCTAAATTCAGGATGTGGGCAAGAATAGTAAGTTTTCACTCATTTGTATGTTATTGATTATTCTTTGCTGCCGGAATCTTTAGAAAGATTCCAAAACTGCTCATGCATCAGACAAGCCACATGCTGTATTTATGGAAAGTAAGAATATGTTTCATTAGTGACAAAGACGAACACAGAGGTAGCCTATATAATCTAATTATCTTTTGTTACTTTTTAAAAGAGAACAAAGGATCATTAATCTTATCTAAGCTCAAGTCATAAAGCTTATCTACATAGCGGAGGTCAAAACGGTAGCAAATCAGAAACGCACTGTATTTGGCTACTATATCTTTTTTAGCCACAAGTAGTTCCAACAGCATTTAAAGGGAATCAAACGTGCACATCGCACAGGCTTTTGCACAGGCCTCACTCAGAGCAGGGACTCCCCGCGGTCTTCCCACCCCGGGTCCTGTTAGCGTCCGCGTCACTGAAGGGTGGTGTTGAGCACGGCCGTGTTAGCTTTTAGAAGCACATTTATGAGCTACTGATCAATTATTTACAGCCCTAGAGGAAACAAAGAGACGTGTTTAAATGCACACTATATTACAGAAGCTCCGGCCACCGCTCCAAGAAGGACTACAGGGACATGCTTTTTGTTACAAAACCAGCACAGAGCCCGACTCTCTGGGGGGGAGAATCTTGACTTTCCTGGGAAAACTAAAATTACTCTTAGGGAGTTCATTAACTCAGGTAACGATGGATTTTAATTCAGATGATGAATAGGCCTTATTTATGCTTGTTTTTGAATGATCCTCCTTCACATTTTTTAGGTTTTGCCTTGATTTTCCACACCCACAATATAAGCCAAGCAATTGCATTTTTTCATGTGATAGCATTTTCTGAATCTAACCTAAATTATCAATCTGATGTCTCAAAAAATAATGTAAATCGACTCCAAATTTATTTCCATAAAACAAGGTTACATGCAGAACATTTTTAATATTGTACTTTAAAAGAGGAAAATTGGAAAGTGGCATAGCTACCAAGATTGCAGGACTGTTTCCGCATATGATAGTGAAATTTATGTGAGGAAGTTCTCGAGTCATACCTGTGGTTTCAAATTTTGATTCTGTCACTTCTGTTGAATTTATTTCAGGCAACTTGCTTAAAAATTTCTCTGCTTTGCTTCACCTTCTGCGCACGGGGAGACGACAGGACGCAAATTGCGTGGGCACTTGTGAGTGGGACACTGACGGGGGAGGCAAAACGTGAATGGCCGTAACCCAACCAAGGATGCTATCTTTTTCAAGACCTTCTTATTATACAACAGTTAATGTATACAAAGTAAAGAATGAAAGTGCATGACAAAATTTAAAATGGAGAGTGTTAATAAATATGACTGTATAATTTTTAAATACATGGCAAATATCATCATTAGCAAAATAAGGAACCCAGTGAAATAATGTATGGGAGACCCAAATTCAATAATCCTCATATGAAAGGAGCGTCTAAAAACTGAAGATAAAAGGGGAAAAACCCTAAATAAAAGTGGATTAGAAATATGAATAGAGCAAATGTATTTTTAACCACATGAAAATATGCTACATGACTCTTATAATAAGAAATTAAAATATTTCTCACACATTCAATTGGCAAAACTTAAACTAATGCTGTCCTTTGGCAAAATTACCAGGAATTCTCACATGACGGAATAACAGCTAGTACAAGCTCTATAAAGGGAAATTTTACAATAACTGACACATGGCGAATCTGCTTGCTCTTTGGTCCAACAATCTCATTGCGGGAGGTGGCCTCAAAGATCCACAGGCAGAAACATGAAATCGCAGCACATCTGAGACGCTTGGTGACAGCGAAGCCCAAAGCCAAGCCCCAGCCGTGCACAGGGCGCTGCCTGAGCCCCGACGTGCCACCAGAACACAGGACGGCTGCCGCACAAGCCAGTCAACCTTGGCCTTGCTGGTACCTCCTCTGCGGGCCTCGGAGTGTGTTACTCACCGAAATCAGCAAAGCAGGATAGAGTTTGTACACCCCGTCCCCTAAGAAAGGAGAAGTTCATACAAACATGGGCCTGTCTGTACGTGTGCTTGTGTAAGTACATACATGCATTATGATATTTTGTAATATAGCGTATATTATGATATACATAACACCGTATGCTTTTGTTATATTAAGGTAGAATAACCAACCAAAATATGCAAGTAAAGGTTACCAGGTCAACCTTTGCCAGACGGGTGAGCGGAGGGCAGCCATCCAGCCCTCCCTCTGTCTGCTCAGCGGCCGGCAAACTCCCATTCTCAGGCACGTGCCGGAGCCAGAAGTTCATGTTTAATTTTTAAACATGAGTTTAATTTTTATCAGGTACCTGCTGTGAGAGAGTCTGTTGGACTTTGACTGGGCTGCCTGTGGGGTCTGTGGCAGTTGTAGAAAAGCAGACAGAGTCCACCACCCGACTGTGATGAGCAGTGGCCCTCTGGGCACCCGGCTTCCCAGAGCCCATAGCCTCTGGGGCACGGTTCACGTCAGCTCCCAGGAATGGGGTCGTCCTCCCAAGCAGACTCCAAGATGCTCCCACTCGCGCCCCACAGCCAGAGCTCGGGGTGTTTAAGTGCTTGTTTTCTCTGTTGGAAAAAAGGTAGAGCCCAGACCAAATATGGAGGACAGCTGCCCCTGCCACCGAAAGTCTTCCAGGCACGAGGGGGACCCGGGTCCCACTCTGATGCCACGAGGAAAGTGCCTGCTGGTGACACACTCAGGGGAAAGTGGGAGCAAAGTCTTTTTTTCTTTTTCATAACTTTTTTATGAGACTATTATATTTTATGACAGTAAAAAACAGAGTGATTTACTCAGCATTATAAGTTTAAATCCAAAATACGTGTTGCCACTGGTGAATACATGTTGCCACTGGTCAGACATCATGTTGCCACTGGTCAGTGCATGCACTTCCCTGGTCCACAGACCAAATTGCCCCTGATGACGGGGCTGCAGATGCTCTCAACAAAGCACAGCCGATGGACCTGGTACCATGTGACCACGTAAGGTCCATATCAGGAATGCCACCTGAGAAAATCAATGGAATTGGTCAAAGGTATGAAACAAAGAAAAATAAGAACCATGGTTTATCCCCACGGATGTATGAAAAACCAAAATCTAATACCCTTTGATGAGAAGAACCCTCAGAGGACTATGAATGCCGATGTCTTCCCCAACATGGTTAAGAGGGTTTACAAAATGCCCAAAGCTAATGTCACACTCAATGGTGAGGGACTAAAGTCTCTCCCCGGGGACGAGGAGCAACGCAAGGCTGCCCCCCCTTCTACTCCACACCTCCCCGGTGCTTCCGGCCTGACAGATGAGGTGAAAAATAAAAAAGGAAAGAAAAGGAAAAATTAGAAAATGTGCCCATTACTGACACTTCTATTACCGCTTCACTATTGTTGTAAATTCCTGTGAGTGTGACAATTCTGTTCTATTAATTTTAATTATATCAGTCCTGTTTATATCTTGGAAGATTTTAAAATGAAGTAAAGCATATTTACACATGCTCAAATGCATACTCGATAATACTGTTATAAATGTTTGGACAAAATAATTCAGTGATTAGTTCCCCAAAAATCTATTTGTTAATGTGGAATTGTTTAGGTTAAATAATCCTTAACTATAAAGTCATGAGTTGTATATTTAGGATTAAAACTATTTTATTCTTCTATTTATGACTCAGGAATAAAGACATATACATATGAAATTCTCTTGAATAGTGATTCAAAAGTAGTTAAAAAAAGGAACCTATTGAAATATTTTAAATCTGAACCATTGGTAATGTAGTAGTCTCCCAGGCAACTGACTCCGTTATGAGAATGAAATGACAATTTTCAAAGCGATCTGATGTATAAGTAAATTCCTATCAATCAAGTTTAACCTTAACTATATCTTAACTGTGTATTATTCTGGTTAGTTTGCCAAAACAAGATATCATAGACTTGGTGACTTTAAGGACAGAAATTTATTTTTCACATTTCCAGAGACTTTAAGTCTAAAATGAAGGTGGTGGCAAGGTAGGTTTCATCTGAAGTCCCTTTGCTTGGCTGTGGGTGGCCACCTGCTTGCCTGTGCTCACGTGACTGCTTCTTTGGTGGGGGAGGGCACAAAGGAGGCAGGGGGGAGGGCGGCCTGTGGAGTCCTCTGGTCTCTCTTCCTATGAGGACACCAGTCCTGTCCAGTCAGACCCCCACCCTAATGATCTCATTTGCCTTAACCACCTCCTTAAAGGTCCTGTCTTCAAACACACTCACATTGCGGGTGAGGGCTGAAATGGGAGTTGTGTGTTGGGGAGAGGGGCGGGCAGGCAAAAATTCAGCTCAGAGCAAATAGGTATATTTTCCTGTGTAAAAATCCTTTTACAGCTAAGTTTCAGTTACAACATAATCAAATACATATTAAACAGTCTCAAAGAGAGAAGATTTACATTTTATTTCAGGCTTATACAATTCGGAATCCTATTAAATCTCCATATCAAATCAATCTTTTAAAATATTACTTTAAATACATATTTAAAAATTACTTAAAACCCAGGAAAATGAAGATGAGACAAAGCGGTGATGGAGACGACGGCCGCCCATCAACCGCCATCAGCAGCCCCGCCCCCCGCTCTGCAATCTCACGCGCTGCGTGGAAGTGATTGCGTTTGACGTGATTGGGACATTTGAATGCAAACTACCCAGCTGCAACACAGGAGGCTGCCGTTCGCTGTAAAAATAAATTAGGAGGCGAGGCGTCGCTGGCAGAGCCGTCGGAGCGCCGGCCCACGGCTCTTCACGGCAACGGGAACTCCCGTCTCCGGCGCCCTGTGAGCTGCCTGGCGGTGCCATTGCGCTCTCCGCGTCAGTTTACAGGCGCAGTGAATGCAGGTGACTCGTTTTAGGACAAAATAAAACCCATCCGGCAGAGAGAGGCTGTGGGAAATGGCGCAGTACTGTCCCCTACGTCACTCGCGTTCTCCTCGTGAAGCCATGGCCCCATAGCAGAGCCAGAACTACAGCGGGGGTTGCTTGGCATCCCCGTGTCCATGGAAATATTGCAGTAAATCACACAATTGTAATACTTTGTGCGGAAAGTGAGCTCTTTCTTTGGGGAACATAAGATTTTACTTCTAAATTAAAAGTTGCACGAAGAGAATAGCAAGTGCATCATAGGTTGCTTATTGACACTAAAAATACTTTTTTCTGAAAAGAATCACGTTGTTCAAGTTCGGGCATGCTGCTAGTGACCAGGAAGCCACAGGTAAGGCGACTCATTCCTTTGCAGACACGCAACAGGCTGGGGCACTTGTCATAGACCCTCCAGCGTGTGGGGAGAATATTTGTGTTTTTCTTCCTGTAAAAACGTTTCCCGGGATTGTGAGAGTTGAAGAAAAATGGGGACCATCACTAGCTTTAAGCCCTGGTGATCCAAAGTGTGAATTCGGCACCCCAGGTGTAAGGATCACAGGTGGCCCATGAAGACCTGTGAGTGAATTGGCTCTGAGGAGCTTCAGGAACAACTCTGCTCCCAATGACACGGGAGAGACACGTGAAATAGCTCCCGGGGCTCCATGTGGTAGGCGTGTTCACAGGGCACTTTGACACAGGTTAAGGTGACACAGGAGAAAGAGGTGCGGACCTTCTCGGAGAGGGCGGAAGGCCTCCAGGTGCAGACACAGGGTCCTCGCCCAGCCTTACAGAGTGAACTGTGTTTGGGTTTCCCATGTGTGTGTGTTTGGTTGACCAGATGGTTCGTACGCTTCACATACATTTCTTTGTTGTGTATTTGCCATGGAGATCCTTGACTTCTGCTGACACCTTCCCTCCTCAGCTGTCTAACTATCTGATGGACTTGTTTCACACAGTTTCCTAACACTGTCACACTTCTCCTTCCCTCAGAGATAACAGCGCCCCCAGAGACCAATATGTGACAAGTCCTTCTCCTCGGTGGCTCTCTCTTCAGAGAGGGGACATTCAGTTTGCACCAGGCCTCCAATTGCACTCAAGGTTGTTGAAGGGCATTTGGTCCCTGCTGATCTGTCCAGCAAACGTGCTGTTCCCAAAGAGTGCTTCTTGCCTGAGTACAACTCGGGGTACACTTTGGACCCCAGAAATGTGAGTCCCTGGCTGATAGATGTCGCATAGGTGGGCGCTATCCCCAGATGTGCTTCAGTGCGAGTGTGCCAAAGAGCTGGTATCCACTGCCCAGGGGACACTGACGCTATCGTCGTCATCTCCTCCGTCACCACAAACTGACATGGCTGCAGTGTGTCATGTGCTCCGTCCTTTATCATCGACCTTCATCCACAAAACCACAGTTGGTAGCCGTCAGGCCACATGAAACTAGGACAAGCCTGGCACCAGACAGGTCCTCTGTAGCCATATTATTAGGCTCGATTCTCATAATGGGTCTAAACACACTGGCTGGGGAGCGCTGCGTCCATGCTTCTGTAGTCCAGGGGCCACGCGACGGGGGCCACCTCAGCTCATGCGGGGCATGATGGGGGAACTTGCACCCGTGAAGGAGAGTTTTGAGAAATATGATGTTGTGGATGGAATTTAAATATCGGTGGGCGGAAGAACGTGAAGAGCAGAGGTAGGAACCCTGCCGGCCGCCTACCTGCTCTACTCCAAATTCCTTTAACCTTCCTGTGCAGTCGCTTCCCTGATCCCTGGGCCAGCAGTTCCCCGAGGGCCGTCAGTGGCGCTTTTACCGGGTGACAACCCTGCTCCCTTCATTCTTCCAGCCTTGGGGGAGGCTTAATGCTGCTAACATTCAGGCCGTCTCACCACTTTCTCTTTGCTTTCCCGTGCTTCCAAGTCCTTCCGAGAAGAGCCCGGGTTCAGCTTCTTGAACGGGCTGCTTTGCTTACTCGCCAGGTCCTGACATGACGACCTGTTGGCTAAAAAATGAACGGGTTGTTTTTCAATTTTTTTTGAAGCAAGCAGTAGGAAACTTCCTGATTTGAAGCTACATCTGTTCCCTAAGTGACTTTCTCAATTTCTGTGACGAATACCGAAAAACTTGACCATTGCCGACCAAGGAACTGTTTCACTTTTAAATGACCTATTAATCTTCCACTTACAGAAAACTTGCTGAGGTTGACACACCTCCAACCAGTGAACCTTTCAGTGTCGTTCATCTGGATACATTTTTCACCAGTGGAGTGCTCTGGAGTTATTAATTTTATCTTATCTTTTTCCTTATATTTATTTTTACAAAATCATAGCCAAGTAGCTTTTGCTTATTCAGTTTATGGATGTTTGCTCTTTAATCTAACCTGCAAAGCGATCATTATAAAATTCACCAGCCTTGCAGAATTATTTCCTGTCAAAGGCTGACTTCAGACTTCAAAAGATGTGCACACGTGTCTGCGCGTGTGCACCCACGCCCACAAGAACCACATGTTTCTGAATGGAGCACTGGCTGGGTGCGAGTTAATCTCATGTTCCCACACAATGTTTAAACAATGAAATGTTAATCAATATCCTGGATTTAATAACATTCATCATTTAACAACTCTGTTCCAATGCCGACTGAATTTTTATTGGCTAGTATTTTTGAATGCATGTAAATACATTCCCAGATGAAAGCTGAAAGCATGAAGGACTGTTGTCTACTCTCACACTACAGTTCTGCTGCGTCTTCCAGACAACTTCTGATATGCTGCCACAAGGTAAAGCCATATCTCCTTGAATAAACCTGTCCAAATTTTTTTTTAAACCTTATTGTTGCTGTTGTTGCTGTATTCTTGGCCAGTCCTTCAGGCCATCATCTCACCGGTAAAGTCATTTTGATAGTTGCAGTTGGGGACATAAATTATCAATCAGGATTCATTAAAAACACCTGTGGATGCATCAGTGGAGAAGGCATATCTTTTCTGCATTTGTCGCCACAGTTTGCTAATAAACGTATCCTTCCAGGTGTACGTGATGACCTACAACAGTGCCATGATGTCAATATTTCAGATTTTTTTTTGTTTTTATCACAATTCCTAGTTTCCAAATCAGTGTATCTTTTTCACAACAACAAAGAAACAATACATTTGCATGTGCATGAGTTACTTCGCTCAAAAGAAATTTCTCAAATAATGTATGGGCTCTATTTCTAGGGGGAAAATATTAAATTCTAGGTAACTGTAGGCATTAGTTTAAGTATAGTTTTCTTCCTGTCAAAGTAACAAACAAGAGTCCTTCACGAGCCATTCTTAGTGCTATTAGTCCATGATTTCTGACAACGTGCAGCCCAGATCGGAACCTGCTAATTAAATTTGGGACAGAAACACTCTCACATTCATCATTAAAAAAGCCAGTCTGGTATAAAATAACAAGACAAATAAGCTTATTAAAATTGGTATTTACAGTGGAGACACCATCAATCCTAAAACAGACAACTGTGGTCCCAGAATCACAACACAGCTGGTTAATCACATCTTTATAAGTTCATTTCATAATTGGAGAATTTATTCTAGCTACAATAAAACTGTTGAATGAATAAATTATTCTATTATCATTTGTTTGGGGCTCACTTTTGAGCATTCTTAGGGTTTTTTGAAACATAAAAATATGAAGGAAACTTGATTCTCTTGACTTTGAGTAATGTTTGAACCCCTTTTAAAGGATATATTATTGGGTTCAGTTGCTCAGATAGAGATTTTAAAATAAATGTGGATTCAGCTCAATAGTTCCTCTCTCAGCTCACAATTCTAAGTCAGCGTCCAGCATGGCTCTGGCAGGTCCCCAGAGCGGGAGGCGCTGGCCCCCGGTCGCATTTCCCCGCCATCCCCAGAATGCCGCTGCTACACGCGGAGCGTGCTGCCAGCTAGAATCGGGAAGCTGATGAGCGGAAAGCAATGGGCTTAGGGGGGACAACTGTCAGCCTTTGCCGTGGACCCCTCTCTGGCCGCCCAACCATCAAGGCGCTACACTTTGAGGTGCCACGGCTCCCGCGGAGAGCGCCCTCTCCCGGGGGGACCCGCCCCCTCAGGCAAGTACGCCCTTTCTCTAGGTCAGAGCTGAGACGGGGAGCGGTCAATGCTAGAGAGAGAGTTTTATTGGGTCCACGAGGCCAGGACTTCCCTCTAGCTCTAAACCGTTATAAAAACCTATCAAGTAGCGGAGAGATTCCAAAGTTAGAAATATTCCAGTCCATCAACCTGGGCTTGGAAAATCAACCAGTAGGGTAAACGGGCCAAGGGTCAGTCTCCAGCCTGCGGTGTCTATGACCTCGCAGCGCTGTGAGGCTCCATTCCGCCCGGCGTTACAGCCACAGGCCAAAGTCGGCATTACTTAGAGGGCGGGTGGGCTGTCTCCACCAGCTGTGACGGGGACACCAGCGCGCGTCTAAAAGAGCAAGCTTGTCTGTGTGTGACAGTTTGCGGCAAGCCCTCCGCGGAGGAGGTGGAAGGCCCACCCTGTTACGACCCCAGTCCCTCCCTGTTCTACTCTTTACCATCACTTACCCTGTGTCCTCACTGCACGACAGGCTCATGGCCGCCATGCAACTTAGTCCAGAGAGACGAGGCAGGTGGAAAACAGGGGCCAACCCTTGCTCCTTAAAGTCCTGATGCCAGAGTCATGCACGCGTCCCGCCACCCACGTCACGGCGCTCGGAAGTTAGTCACCTGGCGACGAGACAGTGCTATGCCCAGTGTCACAGGCACTGGGCAGTGGCAGTGCTCACGGCGCAGGCTGGAGCCCATTTGATGTCACTTTACTGCGACAGAAAGGACGGATCTCAGGGACGAGGGACAAGAGGGAGGTTTTCTCAAAATCCCAAAGTGGATACATGACAAGTTTAGAATTATTTCTATACATGGGCATATTACAAATAAAACGGAGTCCATTCCTTATGCTTTAGCTCTCAGTCAATCATAGGAAAAAGGATGTGCACGTATATTAATATGAACAAAGCTGGTCATAGTAGTATGACCAGTTAAATTTTCATTTTATTTTAATGTAACGTGAAGGAGGGCACTGTCTGCCTTTGCCGCCGGCGTTGGTAATAACAGTGAACTCGCGGGCCCTCAAGTGCGGTTAGAGACTCCATTTGTTTCCACGGGTGAGGCAGGCGCATGTGGTGCAGAAAATGTGTGTGTGCGTGAGGACACTTCCTCACGGTCTGATGATGGCCACGCTCATTTGTAAGGTAGGTAAAATAGGAAATCACTTCTAATCAAAATACATTTGAAGTCATCCATTTTCCAATTCCATTTTGATGAGATATTGCTTAATAACTTGTAAAGCTGCCCCTGCCATTTTAGAAAGGGTTAGCGTTTCACTCTGTCTGGGAGGCAAAACCATTTCTTGTTTTATTTATTGTGTTTCAACTTCTTATAATGAACGATTACAAAGTAGTGCTAGGCAAACGGCAGTGCCTCTTCTTGCCCCGCAGAGGGCACTGTGCGGGGTCAGGCAGTGCAGGGTCTCCTGAGTCCAGCTTGCCCTTCTGCATCTTGTGAAGACTCAGTTCTTTCACCACTGGAATGAGAAAACTGTCTCCACATTTAAATCAGATTTGGTTTAACGCTGCTGTGAAGAAAATGCGATGGCAAGCAGAAACATATATCCTTACGTTTTGTGGCGATGTGTGCTGTAATTTTATAAAATTATTGTTTCAGTCAAATAACAAAAACAATGTCCGGGAGAGCTGGGGTACGGGAAGACCGGTCTCAGTTTCGGAAACAGATCCCGAGTCGCCGGAGAGGGTCTGCCGCCAGGCCGGAAGCCCGTCCCCAGAGCTCTCACAGGCCGGTGGGAGAGAGGAGGCAGGGACTCGGAGCAATGAGAGGCCCCTACCTGCCAAGATTACCTGCGTTTCTAGATTAGGCCTGGCTGAGGGGAGCACGGGCGAGTCTAACACGCCATCAACATGGGATGACTTACAAAGCCAGCAGCAGTGGCCGTGTGGTCGTGACGATGGCTGTGAAGGCCCAGAGTCGGTGACAGCAGGCTGTCTAAACATGGGACTGTCTCTCATGTAATTTCCCTCATAGTTGCCATATTTACAGTGCACCTGTTGCAAGAGGGGTTCTCCCCCATATTATTGTCACAAAGGTCACGCACGACACGTCAGTGCACATGGCATGGGCATGGATTCGGGCCGTACGTATGAGACACCCTTGTTTGATATTATGCTTAAATATTCTGAATTAAGCATATCACCTTGAACGTTGAAAGAATATCTATCTTTCATACTTTGAAATACACCATGGGTTAAAAATTCTAATAATAATATTTCAAAGGACATATATAACACCAAAGGGACAAGAGCTACACGATTTCCCTCATATGCAGGATACAAAAACAACAAACAAAAAAAACAAAGCAAACAAACAAAAGAACACACTCCTCACCACAGACAACAGAGTGGCGGCACCGGAGGGGGAGGGGGTAAATGCACAGAGACGGAAGGAGACTGGACTCTGGGCAGAAAGTACACAATGGCGTATATGGTTGTCACATTATAAAGTTTTCCACCTGACATTGGTATAATGTATGGTTACCCCCATACATTCGAGTACATAAAAAATATTTACGAATGTTCCCATTTCAGTGGCTTCACACAAGACTTCCATCCCTCCTGCGTGTCGCCCCAGAGCCCTGTTGGAAGAGCCCGGAGGTTTCCGACGGGCAGCCAGCAGTCTCTCGGGTTTTCACAGACAACTGCAGTAGCAGCGGGGCTGTCACCACCAAATGGCTTCTAGTTCCCTCCCACCAGGTGTGAGCCTGAAGTTCCGGGACTAAGCCTCCTCTTAGTTGAATGCCCGGGACCGCTCCTGTCCCCTGGATGAGACGTGCGCGTGACCTGGAGGGTTAGAGCGGTTTCGCCGCCATGCGATAAAAGCACAGGGGAGGTCTCTAGTGCCACAGGACCGCCTGCCCTCCTGGGACCTGAGATCTACTTAACAAAATGTTAACATAGCTAAAGAGAGCCTGACCGGTCAGTTGAAGAAATGGTGAGGCTGGAACACAGAGGTCAGTAGGATTCACAACCTGGACCTTACAGAGTACACGTCGGAATCGTTTCTGAAAACGTGGATTTGGCCACTGAGCTGCTCTTCTCGCTGAAGACGCGGAAACGGCCTGCGGCAGAGCCCGGGGCGGGGATGCGGGACCGCCCGCGGGTCTCTAACTCTCCTGCTGTCGGAGGAGACACTGACTGTTTCATAAATGGGTAGTTTAATTTCTGGTTAGTACATCAGTCTCGTGATGTCAGTCAGCATCAGTCTATCAGTCCAATAACAACTGCCAGCTCACCTGGGAGTGTGACGATGAAACACCCATTTGGCTTCCACACACCTTGGCTGCTCTGGGCAAGGCCCCACAGTACGCGGCGTGTTCCAGAACCCTCCATCTAAGTACCTTAGAATGAGCACAGGCACTCCGCGTACTCCCGGTGTTGTGTTGGGTACTTTCAAAGAAGGTGCATTATGAGGCAGTGAGGGCCACCAGCTCTCTGTGAAAGTCACAGGGAAGGCTAAGCATCCATCGTGTTCTCCTTGCATTTGGATGTCACAGTTTTGTATCGCTGGATAAAAAATGGGCCTCAAATATGTCGACTTAAAACCTGGGGCCGGGAGCCCAGGGAGGGGCGGTTAGGTCTCCGAGGCCCAAGGCCACGCACGGTCAGTGGTGCCGCCCTCCCGCCGGCCCAAGGCGCTCCTGGAAACACACGGGCGGTGGCTGGCACGGCCGCTGGTGACCACGGGCCGGACGCCCACAGCCCGCGCGGCTTCCCCACCACCGGCCAGGACGTGGCTGTGCGCCTTCGGCCGGCCAGCAGGACGCCGCCCTGACTACTTCCTCGGACCCCAGCCGAGGCAGGCGCTCCGCTCTGATCCCCGGCCCCACGGGGACAGTCTCTTCCTGCCGCATAGGGGGAGGACGTGGCTCCTCCCCCTCGACCTCGGCCTCTTCCAGGGCGCAGAGGAAGCAGGAGTCCTGGGCGTGCCCGAGGGGCCTGCAGACCGCAGCAGGAGACACGTGTTTTCTTCCTTTCTGGTAATTTCCATGGCCTCCTAGGTGTTGGAACACGAGGTCGGCCCAGCCCTGCGGCTGCTCTGGAGCTCAGGATGACCAGACGCCCGGGTCGGGGGCTGGCAGGACAGGGATGTTCAAGGTGCCCCCGAGACGCACAGGGGCGGGGACCTCACAGAGGACCAGAGACACTCTCCTGGAGCTCGAGGGAAGGGATACTATTTTAGGAGAAGAAATAAGCCTTACAAAGAAGGCCGAAGCCAGTGTCATGCGCAGGGCAGGAATAGACCCGCCTGCCAGTCAAAGCAAAGCCGACGCCTGGAGGGCCCACCCCCGATCTAGCTGCTCTACGGACCAAACCCAGGTCCTGGCCGCAGGTCGCAGGCTCCTGGTGGAAAGGGCCCGACAGGAAATATTAAAATAGTTTAGGGCCCTGTGACCTTGAGTGCCACTCCCCGCCTCTCTGCCACCAGCAGCCTCACGCTTCATCAGCACAAACCCGCCCAGTGGCACTCCAGTGGAAGCGAACTGAACAGTTTATCTGAAAGGCAAATATTTTCAGACCAGATTAAAACGCTCACAGGCAGGAAGCATAAGGAGGCTTAAGGTGGCCCGATTATTTTTAGACACAGAAGATTGCAGGGCAAGGACGTGCAAGGAGACACTCTAGCACAATGAAGGATGAATGAGCCAGGAAGTCCCAACCATCATTAGCGTTTAGCAGCCTCGGCCGCGCTCCGGGAGACCACCCGCAAACGCTGCGGAGGTCAGGGACGGAGAAACCGTATTTGGCGATTGTCGGTCTTCTGAACTCAGGTGCTACTCCATTTCCCCTCCCGCAGTACAAATCTCTGGAACGAGCGCTACACATTTTCCGATCCCACGCCAGCCCCTGCACGGCTGCATGAACCCAGGCAGGCAGGCTCCTGTCCCTGGCGTTGGTCGTGGGCACGCTGTGCCGCTCCGACGGCGCAGGCCTCCCGCAGGCCTCCGGGGGTTCATCGGACGGTTCTGTCTCTGCCCTCCTTCCCTTGTCCTGTTGGCCGCGTTAAACACCACCATTGGCTTCTTTCTCCCCGAAGTATTTCCTTGCTCTGCCCTCAGGTTCGCGACCTGTCCTCCAACCACACTGGCTGCTGCTTCTCAGTCCCCTTCATTAGGTTTCTGAATAAGGAAGAGTCCCAGAAATCAGTCCTTAGTCCTGTCTTCGCCTGCTGTGCTGGCTGGGGAGCCACGCACACAGCTCAGGCCTGTGACATTCACACTCATACATCTAACGTCCTGCCCGACTCCCATTAAAGGGTCAGTGGGCACCTAACACTAGATTCTGGCCGCTCCCCAAAACAAACACCGAAAGCGTGTTGCTTCTACACTGCTCCGGTTACTGAAATGTGTACTTCCCCAGACCAAAGCCCTGCAACGTTGGGACCGTTTCTGACCCCTTTTCTGACACCTTTCACCTCCAAGATGTTGACAAATCCAGTCTGCAACACGCATGGGCGCAGGCCAGTCCCTTGTCACTGCCCGCACACATCCTTCCCATCGGATTTTCTTCTCCCGTGACTTCTGACACACTCCTGCTTCCATCCCTGTCCCCATGCCTACCCGGACTGTTCTCCAAGTGTCATGGCCCTTACTTCCTTATTACATAAAGCATGTCACCACCCCCTGGGGTCTTTGCCTGAAATGCTGATCCTCGGGGACCCGCATGAATTCCTCTAGCCACCCTATAAAAAATGCGGCATCTCCTATCGCTTGATGATCCCTCATTCCCGTTCTTCTCATGCTTAGCACGGTCTAGCACCTGGTGTAGCATCCACACATATTATTTTCTATCTTTCCCCATGTGAACATGGCAGCATGAAAAGTGGGACTTGGTTCTCTTCGGGGTTGCTACCTTAGGAAACAGGGAGTGGCCCCCTGGTGGCTGCTACGGGAACAGCAGCTCGGTGAGGAGACCGCCGCTGTGGCGACGGGTCGGGGTGAGCCGCGGCGGGGAGAGGCCAGGACCGCGCTGGGCGCAGAGATCGGGACCCGCCGTCTCAGAGCGCTAACGAGTTACCCTGAAGTGGAAGCACGGACTTTCTGGGAGTAACTGGGGGGAGGCGTCAAAGGCCTTTTGCGTGGCTGAGCTCGGAGGTCCGACCCGGGTTAGCGCAGCCGCCGCGGGTTTGCCGCAGAGCGTGCGGAGCGAGTCCCTGAAAGCAGACGCCAGTGGGCACAGAAGGCGCGCCGCCCCTACCAACCTGTGGGAAAGTAGTGAGGAATTTGTTTCTATTTATTCCTATTGTCGATGCCAATTGACCTCTAAGATACATGTCATGTTACAGAAAAGCAAAATAGTCTGTGTGAACTATTACATGGCAATTGTCTTATAAAAGGGAGGGAAAGAAATAAACACACTGCCTTGAGTACATGTACTATTTTTTCAGAATTCTGTTTTTTAAAACCCTAAAAGTTGCTGGCCTCCATGTGCAATGTGATGTCTGGGGGCAGAGGACGGAAAGGGGGACAAGACTATGGTGTGCTGTTGGGCAACTTTTGAATTTCAAAATGTGAAAAGTTTGACCTCTGAACAGGGTGAGTACTTAAGATGAAAAATATAAAAATTATAAACCCTAGAAAAAGTGTCAGAGTGCTTGGCATGGTTTTGTCACTTGGTGGCACTTATTCTACAGCAGCGACTTGGAGTGTTGGACGCAGTCTAGGGCTATAGACCCAGGTTAGGGGTGGAAGGGAGACCACCCCTCTCTGCATGCGTCTATTTTATATTACAAAGTAGATGTTTCGAAGCTGCAGCATCTTCTACTGCCTTGTCAGTTACTGACGTAGACGTGCTATACTCTTAGGTGAAGAACGACTGTAGCAAGCTGTCTTATGAATCCCTAGAGATAAAATACAAATCTGTGTCTAAAAGGACATGGGCATGAGTGGAATTTTCATAAAACATGTGAATGAGTGATCGCTACCATAGTTTCTTACTGGGCAGTGCCTATGACCAAAGCAAGCATTGCGCCCCTTGCCCATGATTTATTTACTCTAAGGCTAATAATCACTTATTAACGTTAATTATTTTTTACTTCGAACAGGAGCAAATTTACCAACGCTCAAGGCAGAAGAAACTCCGAGGCTTCACGCAGCCCAGCTGCAGCTATTGCTCTGGATTCAGCACTTAATTTTACTGCAACAGCGTGTTTCCCGCTTGCCATGTGGTGAAACCATCGAAGTCGATCTATGTCCTCCGTGGAGTGGTTATGAGACCCACTTTTGATAACATACATAAAATATACTTTAAAATGATAAACTATTATCTTAATATTGTTAATAAAAAGTAAAATCTAGTATAGTACACCTGTAATGAAGATTTTCTCATATACAAAAAGGATGAATCAGTTCTACAAAATATTTAAATGTAAGAAGATCTCCTAGTTTGCTACCCTTGATTTAATTTCCAAATTCGGTAAATAATGGAAGAGTCTCAATATAGTTAGATGAGAAAAAGTGTTTCTATATTAATATGTTAAAACATTTCCAGAGAATAGAGAAACGCCTCCTGATAGAAATGCAGGGGGAGAGTTCTTTTCGGCGGGCAGTCGGCTGTCGGCCGTCAGGGTGCGCGTTGACTCTCGGGAGGCCTGGGCAGTTAAAATGCTTCCTGAACCAGTTGTACAGAACTGCATTGCATGACTATGTTAAGACATCTCAGTATTTCTGGTCGGGTGGGGCTCTGACTGAGCGACCCGCGGGGCGCTGTGGGCGTGGGCCTGGCGGGAAGCCGTCTGGCCAGCCCTGGGCAGCAGGCGCTCAACCACTTGAGCGAGTGGGATGCGCTCTGTGGGCTTGTGTTTTTGGCTGCCTCTAGATTCGCGACACCAATTCGTTTCCTGCACAGATGGAAGAAAACCTGACAATGTGAAAAGAGGAATTAATCAATTTTCCCTTTTAAAGATTGTTCCAATTAGTGATTTAAATTTGCATGTACAAGAGGTACATGAGTCTGATTATGTCATTCGTAGATGTATACGAAACAGTACATTTTCAGTCCTTTAAGGTTTCTTATGTTCGTGTTAGCTACAAACTCAAGGCTGACATAGGCAAATATGCCTGATGCAGGAAGCATTAGTCATATTAACAGACAAATGCATTCACTCTAACTTTGTAGGTGAACGATTCAGTTACAACAGTGAAGTGAAAACAAAGTAAGTAGCTCATGTTAGAAAAAAATGTATTATTTACTTACATAAAATATTAAATTATTAAATGACAAATGTTTACAGAAAAAATATATAAACTATACCACACTACCCAATATGCCATTATATTTTTTGGAAATCCTCTGTTTTTTATTCTAAAATGTTCTTTGCTTCACATAATCCACTTAAAATATTTAGTAATTGCATACAGGGCTTTCCTATGGCTTTATACACCACCAGACATGACATAGATACTATTTCAAAATAATTTAATTTGAAGGCAGTATAAATTATAGCATCATTTTTTATAACTTTAATAAAATGTTTCTTCTTAAGTAGTGTGAATTTTTGTTATAAAAATACCTCAAAAGGGAAAGCCTTTGGAAAGGGAAAGGTATAGCTGCGAACAGACTGTGACTGACCTCTGGTCCTCACACTCCGTGTGTTAGGGCTCATTCGCCTCCTCTTCTCCCCCAGTAAGGGATGGCGGCAGAGGCGTGATATGGGCTCGTGGCCCTGGGAGGGAGGCGGATAGATTGGGCTACACTTTCCAGAGGCAGAAAACAGGAAACTGAGCAACCACGAGTAAGGGCCCAGCCATGAAAACGTGGTCAGTAAAGGCCGCGTACGAGTGGCTCTTTGGCTGTCATTGATCAAGCCACGAGGGGGAAGGGCTGAGCAGAGGTGCGGACAGGCCCGGCTTTTATGTATCAGGGAAAAGACTTTGGGCTTTGTCTTTGTGAGCCTATGATTATTTAGTGAACAGACTAAATAATAAGACTTACTTCTTCAAAAAGATTATGCTGGTCGCTAAGTGGGCAGTGACTGATGAGTCAGGGCCAGATAGGGTAACGGTGCCACTATCGGGGGAAATGCCATGACGTGATGGTAGGGACAGAGGCAGGGAAGTGGGGAAATGTGAGAAGGGGCCATGAAAGTCCATACAAAACTGTTGTAACCAATCTCTTAAAAATTAAAATAGCAATCTCTGTTTTTATTGACATTTCAAAATACATAAAAATGAGCCAAACAAATGAAATTGATGGTTATTTTGCAAGAGGTGGAGGTGCAGTTATACCAGATACAGAGTGATGACAGCTAGACAGGTGACAGACACAAGCACACATGCACAAAAAGAGGACTAAAAATTAATATTGATGGAAACGTAGAGAAATTGCAAACTAAACTCGGCCGTGTTTGGGGTTCAGCAGAAGATTTTATTCAGAGTCACTTCTGCAGCCTAAACACCACTCCATTTTTATTTTCCTTTTTAGATTTGTATAATGTCAGAGGCACTTTCCCATTTATCCTAAATTGTAAGTAACTGCGGGGAAGAGAACTCACTGATCCACTTTTTAACAAACCAGAAATTTCCTTTGCTTCATTTAATGTCCATGTTTTGTCACACATGACTTACATCTTCTATTCACTGTAGTACACAGAATACCAGTCACCCCAAAGATGTCCCGTTCTAATCCATGAGACCTGTGAAGACGTCACCTTAAGTAACAAAGGGGACTTTGCACAAGAGATTAGGTTAAGGTCCTGAAATGGGGACATTCCCTTGGAGCTCCCTCATGGCCTGATGTCATCGGAGTCCCTATCGGAGGGTGGCGGGGTCAGTGTCAGCATCAGAGAGAGGCCGGAAGAAGCTCCACGCCCACCGTGGACAGTCTCGGGGCCAGAGCCGAGGAGCCTGGGCCACTCGCAGAGGCCAGCACGGGTCAGACCCTGCCCCTGGGCCTCCCCGGGGCAGGGAGCCCGCTGCCTCCTTCCCGCCAGCCTGGCACCGGCCCCGGACACTTGCTTAGACTTTCTTTCATGCCGGGGTCCCCTGAGCACTGACACTTTATTTTTAATTTACACACTGTAAGGTTTACTCTTCATGCTGTAAAATCGTTTGGGTTTGGAAAAATACATAATGTCTTTTAGTCACCATTATCCATTAAACACAATACATAACTTTATCTTCCTAAAAACTGCCTGTTTCACCTATCAACCCCCCAACCCCAATTCCAACCCCAGCCCGGTAGCAACTGCTGGTCTGTTTGCCATTTCTTTACTTTCTCCTTTTCGTGGAATCACGTAGCAAGTGGTTCTGAGACTAGCTTCTTTCACTTAACATTATAAGGAAAAAGAAAAGGTCATTTGCAGGTTAACTGTCAATGTGTCTATGATCAGCATTAGTAGTTACGCGTTTCTGTTGACATTAATGAGTCAGATTTACATAGCTAGTTTTTCTAAATCGTAAGATTGGAAGGTGAATAAAAATAAGCCAAATCATGTTTGAACATTTTTCTCAGTCAAGGTTGACAGTAGTTGGTATTATCTAAATGAGAACTTTAAAATGTGATGCAATTTATATCAGCACAGTTTTAATTGTAAGATCTGTTTTGAATCCGATCTCTACCATCTGGGGAGAAACTCCTTCAGGGACAATAAAGAACACGCCACGTCCTGACTCTATGTGGTGCCATTAGCAGACCTCGCATCTGCTCTTCAACATTATCCGGCCATATGTTCACTCAGATGAAACATTAACACACGTCCATGCACAATTCCATTAGTCTCGAGCCCCTTGTCACAAATAAAATATTCTCCAGTGATATCTTCTTTCAAATACAAGAATTTCTACATTGATTAAATTTTAACCCACTGACTTGTCCCAGTCCCGACTCTCCCTTCCCCATCCACATCCTTTGTCTTGCCCTGTGAAGACCCATTCCACTGTGACTGAAGAAAATCAGTCAGGCATCCTCATGTTTTTCACAGAATTCACCCCAAATTTCCTTGCCTTAGGGGTTTTCCTCCTTACTCCTTACTTTCCTCCTTATAGGGTTTATCTTCACCTAACCACCCATCACCTTCATGCCAACTTTCATGTCACTATCAGGCATCATTCCACTCCCCTAGTCACTTTGTCACTCTGCATCTTATGAAGTTCTTGGCCTCTGTTTCATTTTCTGTCTACTAGTCTCTCTCTCCTCCCCCTGCCCCCCTCTACTGTCTTTCCCTCTGTCTCTCTCCACACACACACACACACACATACACGCCCACCTGTGCAATAAGAAGTTGTCTTTTTCACATGGGTAAATAACACATTTTAAATTCAACAAAATTTTCTCAAGGAGTGCACATTTTAACATCAAAATGTATAAGTAACAGCCCATGCTTACAGGAAAACAAATGGATGATAGCAAAAGTCTTTGCTATATTCTGACATTGTTCCCTAAAGTAAGCTTTCGTGGCCACACTGTCTTTAGCACATAGGTTTAGTGACTCAAAGTGGAAATTTTGAGGTAATTCAAGAATATTCATTCACTTAAAAATCACCTAAGAGACACAGATCTTGACTAGGTTAGTCCCCTGCAGAAGACGACATGTGAACGGGGATTTACCGCGTGGCGGGGTGTGGCCCTACCAAGTGTGAGGTTGCGGGGCTCAGGAAGGGTCTGAAGCTTCGTCATGTGGCTTTGATATCCAGAACAGAACTTGCAAAGACCCGAGGTATCACTAAAGACCACCAGAAACATACCTGTAGAAATACCACTCCTACTGCTAACATATTATTGTTACAGCAACAGGGACCACACTCCATGAGAAACTGAGAAGTGAGTAAGGAGAGGGGCTTATCCCAGGATTTGGGCTTGTGCGAGGTGATTTGAGGCGAACAACGGGTACCACTGAGGAGTTAGAATGGCCCGCACTGTGGTGTTCCTTCCCAGCAAGTCTATGGAAGCCACGCGCAGGTAGTTCAGTTCTAACAACATCTGCGGACGCAGGGGAGGTCTCTTCCTTTGATGGCGATTCAGGTGAGGTAGCTCTGTCTGGAGCTGAATCTGAGGGAAATCAGATTGGGAGTGCTAGAATTTCTTTTCTCTATTTACCTTTTTTTTTTTTCATGTGTGGGAATACACTTACTATAGACCATGATGGAAAGAAATCCGTGAATATTCCCGTATCAATAATCGTTATGTGATCCCATATCTTTGTATGTGCCAATGTGTTATTGTAACATTTAAATGCTCCCAAAGAACCTTTTTTTTTTTTAACTTTCTGTTGCTTACACATGCTCTTTTTCTTCCCAGAAATGTGTGTAAATCATTCCAACTAAGGACAGCTCATCTCCTCCCAAATCCTGGTACCGGAAGGGGAAGCAGTTCCGTAGGAGGAAACGCGTCAGCATTGGCCTTCATCAGAGGAGCTGCACTGGCCAGCGTCCTTCCCTGTCCAGCACCCGCCACTGTCTTCAGCCTGAGCTGCCGGGCCCTGCGGCTACCACTGGGAGGCACAAAGCTAATGTGCTTCAGAACGTCGAGGTGGATGCCGCCTATACTGATGTCTCAGAAACGCCAGAGGATGAATGAGGGGCCCCCAGGGGTAATTGAGGGCGTGGCCTCCAAGCCCAGCCCGAGGCCGCTCCTGTGCCTCATTGAGCCCTGCTGGAGGGCTCGCTTAGCTGCGTCTTTGAGCCGCCCCCTCTAAGGCCTGTCTTCTATCCCTCAGTTGAGCATGTATTTTTTGGGCCCCAGTATTAGGTCGGAAATTTCACTAGTTGGCCGGATTCATATTTTTTTTCTCTTTATTTGGATAAGACTGATTTATGTGTGTGTATAAATATATCTATATATCTATATATATGTGTGCGTGTGTGTATAATATGTATACATAATGTACAGATAGATAATAAGGTAACTAAATATACCTGGGTCTTCTCTGAACACTCTGAAAGCCTGAAACTGTTTAATGAACCTACAGGGTATGGACCCTGTATAATCTGAGTGTGTTTTCAGCCACCAGTGTTTCTTAAAAAAAAAAAAAAATGCACATTTCTCTGGACGAAGCCCAGGGAAAATGCACATGAGCACATCCACAGGAAAGGTCGTACGAAGCCAAGGCTCCGGGGAGATTTAAGCTCCTGGGTGGCCCCTCAGAGGTCGCAGGGCGCAGATGGAGGCCCGACGAAGCCCAGACGGAACCCAGTCCTCTGTGCTGCCTGGTCACCCGCAGGGGCCGGCGTCCTGCGCTCGCCCCCACCAGGGTGGCACGACCGACCATCCTGACCCTGGCGCGCCGATCCCATCACCCTCCTCACTGCTGTCCCCTGACTCTAGCACCACAAGCCGCTGTCACACGGAACATCCATTGCGGCCGAGTTTGGAGAAGCCACACACAGAGCGGCACGTGTCCCCACCTGGCCTTGACTTTGCTGATACAATCCCTCCACGTGCGTAGCACCGTTCACGTGAAAGGGCGGCCGCTGGCGATCCGGAATTCTCCACACATCCAAGTTCCAGTGGAGCACGACCTGCGCGTGCGTCACAGGGGACCCGCGGGGCGCTGGTGTGCCCGTCTGGAGCCCACACCTTCCATGCTCAACATCCAGAAAGGAAAGCACTTTCCCACGGAGCTGCACGTTGTGAGGATCCTCAGGGATCGCTTTCCGCAGCTTTGAGTCGGTGGACTCCCCGGGTGCTGCGCGGGTTGCTTCTCCGAGGGGCACCGGATGCCGAGGCCGCCCTGCCGCGGTCACAGCGGGCTCTGAGGCTCCCGCCCGGGTCCCCGACGGGTCCTGCGTGGGTGCTTCTCAGGGTACCTGGCGGCGCCGCCCACACTGGCACAGCTCTGCGCTGGGACGGGGCGACCTTGACCCCCACGACGCTGCAGGTGCCGAGATGACCAAGTCATGATGCCATTACAATGACGTCATAGGTGACAGGCATTTTTAGCCCATTATAATATATAATCTTTTACGACCATGTGGCAAATGTGGTTCTTTGTGGAACTCTCGGCAGGTGAGTGTCCCAGGCCCTTCCAGCCCACAGTGTCACGACCCACAGGTCAGAAACAGACGAGTCAGGATCTGTGCTGTAGGTCACGGCATCATGACGTCACTGCATCGCGGTGGATGCAGCGGCTGCAGTGGTGTCCCTAGGCGACGGGTTGTCTCAGCTCGGTTATGATCCCACGGGATCTGCGTAGTGTGACGTAGTTGGTCGTTGGTGTTACTGTCGCTGAGCAACCTGGCTGTGCGGGGAGGTTCCAGATGTAGGCGAAGTGAAGGAAGGCGGTAGGAGACGAGGGGAGGGCAGGTGACACAGCACAACGCGGCCCCAGTTTGCCGATCTAGGAGTGGCAGGTGAGCTCATTGAGTCCTGGAATGTGACACACTTGAAGTGTAGCACCTGGTCGCGTCCTGTTCGAGGTGGCCAGGTAAGCAGCCCGGTGACAACCACCCAGGAACATCCCTGCATAGTCTCTTACACATGGGCTTTAGTCCCTAAGCCTGGGCCCCCCTCCGGTTCCCACGCTGCAGTCCCTTGAACCTGTGTTTCCTTGCAGTGCCCGAACCCACCTACACCCTCAGTCCACTTAGCATCTCCCCGTCTCCCTTCTCTCCTTGTCCGTAGACTGGCCCTACCCGCTTGCAGAGTCCATGTAATAAAAATCTCAGGGTGCTTCAGGGAGGACATACGCTTGCGGATGGGAGAGGGGGTAGTTCCATCTTACTTGGCTCAGTGGGCCTCGCATGTTATCTCATTATAGAGTAATGGTTGAAGTGTACTCTGCTGTGTCAGATAGAGCAGAATCTGAGACCTTGTGTCATTTATTAACTATATAAATGGGGAGAAGTTATGCTCTTTGAACTCTAAATATTGAAAAATTGGTAATGAACCAATAGAGTTGTTATGAAAGTTAAATGATACAAATATAGAACATCTGAATCCAGTGTCTAGAATAGAGTACATGAAATATAAAAACCAGATGAAATGATAATTAAACCAACAATGAACTATTTAGCAATCCTCACAATACCCTTGCGGTAAGCTTAGCGTGGGTACAAAGGCTGAACACCATCTCTTTCCCCAAAGAGTTCGACCTTGCGAGGCCCCAAGTTAAGGAATACCCTGTGGTCCTACCCCCAGTTAAGACCAGGTTTTCTCCGTAGTGTCGCAGGTATGGGGCGTGGAGAGAGACCTTACCTTTCAACGTGGGTGCGCTCTGCTCCCTCCTGAGCCAAGCGCGTCCTCTGAGGAGTTCCCCACTTTTCTTGCTAATCAGACAAACACCAAAGGTTCTCAGTTCCCCAAAGACCTTCCCTCCAGAGAACTATTCACTGCAGGCATCCGCAGGTGATGATGATGCAAGGAGGGTTTTACTCAGCACAGCTGGATTTGCGCTGCCATCGCCCAGAGGGTGTTGATCACCCATTTCTAATTAACCCACTTCCCCTCAGAGCCTGAAATTCACCGCAGGGGCCCATTATTCAGATGAACCAGTAAGCTCTTTAACTTAGAAAACCGATTGCCCAGGAAGCAAAGTGGATGACTCAGAATCCACAGGAAGCTTTAATGACCAGGCTCAGTGAATGGGAAAGAACCAAGTAACGGAGCCACCCCAGAGCAAGGCAACGCCGACTGGGATGGCGGTCATGCCTCTGCGTCTCGCGTCCCATGGTCTTCAGGGAGACCGCAGCTGCTGGTCCTCAGGGACCCTCCCTGAGCGGCCTCCCGAAAGCCCTCCTGGGTGGGCGCTGTCCCAGGAATGAGCAGGTGCCGGTCCTGCGCAGTCGCCGGCTGTGCGGAGCGCAGTCCATTGGAAACAGCTGGGTATAGTCTCGCTTGTTTAGGACTCATTTTCACGCGAGTCACAACTTCTCCTCAAAATGGGAACGGGGCCAGCTACGCATTCAGAGTGGAGATGGGGCTGGAGGGTGGGGCTGGGTTGCAGAGCAGGGCGGTCCCTTCCGGCACATTTTCAACAACTCTGCTCTAAATCCCCCCTCAGGATGCCACCCTTCCCAGCGACACCTCAGCTTCCGTGTGTTTATGGGGTTTGATACATCAGTATTTCAGCGTTCCCTTCTCTCCTAAAGCCGCCACCCAGGATCAGTGCCAAACGCCGAAGGCAATAGTGCAGTGCCTTCCGTTTTGTCACAGCCCGGCAGTTCTTGTCCTTCCAGCGTCGTGGCTGCCGTTTTCTGCATTTTCTGGTACTTACCCTGGAAAAGTGTGTAACATTTGCCAGAAGGCCCCTGCAGCCGGCTTCCAGCTCAGATGCTGTCGGAGAGAGACTCACGCTGGCTTTGCAAGCTCTGCGGCGGGGGAAAGCCATTTTTTCTCCCCTGGCCGCCGCAGGCGGGCGTGCGGGCGTTAGCCTCGTTTTCCCGTGATTGATGCGCACAAGAAATTGAGCGTCATTAACAATGTCATCCTCCAAGATGATCAATAATGGGAATAATAAATCTTGACAGGAGACTACCAGGTGCTCTTCTCACAGGTTCAACACAGGTTACTTAGATTTCAACACATTAGAAAATAAGATAGCTGTCAATGTGAATTCTAGAACATTTCACATTACCCAATATGAAATACAAGATCGAGTAGTTTTTAAAAGAATGCGAAGAGTTCTGATGCATTGTTTATCATCAACTTAAGATTTCGTTTTGGTAAACTTTAAATGGGCTCAATACAAAATGTGAGATTTCCAGTATTAGTTGAAATTCAAATAATGTTAATGTGAACTGAGATTGACAGCAATTTAGAATAATAATAACCTCCCCAAATCTATTGCTTGGCAAATATATTTTTCAATATGTTTCAGTTATCATTTGTGAAAATGTATTTGAGACTTTCAGTTTGTAAGTGCTATAAAGAAGCACAATTTATAATTTACCTCAAGTCTCTGAATATTTAAGAATATTAAAATATTTAATATCTGAATATTTAAGAATAATAAAAAGTCAAGGAAGTAAGCTGTGAGAATGCTGCCAGGTAAAACAATCTCATTTTAAATAAAAATTATAACATAGTCACATCATTAGCTAGTGTGGACTTTAACTCAAAATTGGTGTAATGTGTGATTCCTTTAAAGAAAAAGTGCCTCAAACTTCTTTACTATTCTATGTTCTCAAGTCAAAAAGAGAGACTTGTGTCAGTTTTTCTTCTTTCTATACGGTTTTATGTGAAAGAGATACTGTGTGATCACTAAAGCTTGTGAATATTTTTGATCATGGAAATAACCAGTATATAATATATGGATAGTTGATAAACTCAGTTTTCCAAGGATGAACTAAAAGAATGCAAAACTAATTACAAAAACATACAAGGTTCATACATTGTTTCTTGTATCTTCTTCAAGAAATGTCTCTATTTTTCATATTACGTGGCCGGACGCCTTCTGGACAGATCTTGTATTTCAATATATGTAGTTTCCTGACACCCAAGAATAATTTAAGTCAATAAAGAGATAAACACTGTTAAAACAAATGGATAAAATCATTTTAAAAATCGAAAGCAATTTGGATTGCAAAGAAGTCCTATATTTGTCATTATATTGTAATCTGAACCTTGGTGTTCATAGGCAAACAAAGATAAAATGAAAATGATATATGTTGGGGAGAATGAAAGGAGGTGATTTATGTTAAGCTCCTCTGTGAACGATTAGCAGCTACACACAGGTTCGTTCTAAATTTATCAAATCCACCTTAACATGTAATCAAAGTAATTCACTGCAGGTCGCACCTGTTGTGCTCACGCGTGTTATACCCTGGTATGTGCTTTTAGTTATTTTAGCACATTCACACAGAAGTAAGAAAAGAACAATTTTCATTGACTAGATATAAACAAAGCTTTTAAAAACTGTCTATATCCACACTTGTCTTCCTCTTTCTCTCTAGATGGAAATCAACTCGACTGTTGCAATAGCTAAATTCTAAAGAGGTTATTCGCTGTTATCTGAAGTGACATCGATAGGAGATCACAGGAATTTGCATAGTCTTTCTCTTGGGATGTGGTGAAGAAATAGTGACCTTAACTTCCGCAGAAAACAATAAATTGGCTATTCAGATGGCTCGTGAATCGCAGAGGGTACAGAGCCCGAAAGGACAGCCCGAAAACAACAGTGTCCTCACTGTGCTGAGGAATGTCATGGACAGATGATGTGTGATGAAATGATGAACATGTCACCCCGATACATTTAATTAAAAATAAATAAAATCAAGAAATTAAACATAATAACAAAACCATTATATATTAACATAAATAACATATTTTTCATTTAAAAAATATCTTTCCCTAAACAAAAATATTAGTGAGAAAAGTGGTTCTGGTTTACATTTTTTCTTCAATGTACAGCTTAATAAAAAAGAATATAAAGAAAGGTAGTTGGAAATGTACGTAAGCTTTGTAGGTTACGTGTGGGCACAGAACTGACCAAAAGAACATTTTGCAAAGAGGGACGTTTTCTGTATCTGTTCATCCTGTATGTGAGGTAAAGCCCTTGTGACTGAAGTACATTTTAATTAAATGCACCGAAATTAATTTCAGCATCCCACGCTGCTAGTAGCTGCTGTCTTAGACAGCAGAGATCTAGTGAGTTCTTTTGGGGAAAGAAAAGTCCTCTCAGCTTGGAGATCAGTGAGAAATCTGTCATACACGCCCCACTACACTCTCAATGGAAGAAATTTGCAAGTCACACAAACAAGTCACGGACCCTTAGACTGTCTCAGAGCTGCTAATAACAAGGAGGAACGTGATGGATGGACTTGGTTTTCAAAAGTATTTTTGATGTATGAGTGTTTCTTTTATACCACAACCATATTTGCAAACGGAGAAGTAACATCTTTGCTCAATACTTTATTACCTTTAAAGCTAAGAAATTCAAATAAGCTTTCATAAAAATTTTCAAAAGTTGATGCATAAATCATTCATTCAACAAGAAACTAAACAATTAGTTTAGTTCTCCATGTACTAATCTAGGTCTTGGGCATAAAAGATGAGTCGTTCACTGCTGGGGGCCACCAGGAAGCTCCCGCTCGAGAGAAAAGGGCGTTTGCCTGGACAGACCCACCCCACGGAAAATGCGATCACCGCGCGCGGCGGGCGAAGAAGCCACGCTGGGCAGGGAGTCGTCTGATGATCACATAGAAGGATCGCCTGAAAGAATCTCAGACTTAGACAGTGTTTTAACCTAAGCACTGAAATGCAAATTTACAGTGGTCGATATCCAAGGGGAAATGAAAACTTTGAGAAAACGCGTTTTGGGTACTTGACATATTTCTTCATCTCAGAATGTCATAATAAGCTCCTTGCTACCAATCTAGTGATGGCTTAGAACTTACATGTGAATTTAACGTGTCAGTGGGGCTAGAAGCAACAATGCAGGTGTTAAAACTCCAAAACCCCGGAGGGAATCAGAGGTTACAGTAAACACGGTATTTTACTGACATTGCTCTCATAGTCGTGTTGACAGTTTCTAAAAAAAAATTACCGGGATCAATGAATAACTCTCACTAAGCTGACGGAGAGAATGAATTTTATTATTTTGCTTAGAAAGCTTCATTCCTTTAATCTTGCAAGTGGTTCCCATTCATAAAAGATCCAATGGGCCTCATTTTCTTCACCAGCTTAGGTGATTACCTGGAGCCCATCAGGTTACTGGAGTGACTGAAAAGGTACGAGCCTTTTGCCCACTTTATTCAGCAACATATTCTTTCCAATAGAGAAACGTGTTCTGAGAAAGGGTGGCGGGAATGCTTGCGACCATCTGTTTTCAAATGTGCTACACAATTCTCCCGAAAGCAGTTACCTTTCCCTTCAGTGCGAAATGTGTGCGTTTACTCTTTCAAAATTGTCGGCTTTGTGCTGTATTTTTCACTTGCCCTTTCGTCCCAGGGAAGCTCACTCACTTGGAGCGCACGCCTTCATGAAACCCGGCGTGGGCGCTGCACTCGGCCAGCGCCCGAGTGACCGGTCCTTCCACACCCTGTGCACTTCGCTGCGCCAGCCTGGAGATGAATAATTCATGGAATGCTTCCCGACTGGGCCCCAGTGCCCACTCGGTGACCGTATTCCACGAGCTTTTTTTCCAAGTTAAAGTACGCGCTTCATCAGCGGGCGCTCAGACATCGCTTTACCCAAGCATTGACTTTTACTGAAGAAGCCTTCAGCTGTGTTTTTCTGCAGTCCTGCTTTCCTCTAACAGGTCATTAAAAAGCAATAGTTAGAATATTTCATTATTCAAAGTGAATCCACAAAATACCATAAGCTGAGGTGTTCTAGGAATATCTGAACATACTGTAAATGGGGCGGGGGGGTGACCATTCCTCCCAAGAGTCACCCTCACGCTTGGCCGCCATGTCCCCGTCAGCTCCCGCCGCGGCTCCTCGCCCCTTCCGACAGCTCCACACGGGTCTGCCGTGGCCTCCTGACACTCCTGCCCAGTAATTTGCTGACCCGGAATAATGAGGGTAAGTCAAGTGTGGAGAGAAATAAAAAACCGCAGTAGGGGAAAAGAAAACATTGAGCTATTTACAGAGGGTCCACTGCACAGTGCAGCGTTATTCTTGGACGGAAAATCATGGGCGTGGTCAGGAGCCGAATCCGGGTCTTCCGAGGGTCTCCCAAATGCACGTAAACATTGGAAATTAAAGAGATGTTAATTTCTAGATAGTAAAATAAAAGAAGACAGACCTGAAGGTTGTATGAGTCCACGCATCTTATTATAGAAAGACGTGACAATTGAAGCCCATAGGAATGTACCAGCTTTTTCAAAACAGTGAGAGGATCCGTTATATAAACTGTAAGTGGGTGTAAAAATGGCATGTAGCATCCTGTTTTCCATGATCACGTAGACTTCATTTTTAGTCAATAAACTAATATTAATTGCATGAGCGTATCTGGTTAAACGTTAAACCTGTAATTTGAAATATTTGTAGAAATCACATTTTCATACTTTGTTATGCAGAGTAATTTGTGTTTCAGAAACCAGTTGAGGCTCCTCCCGCAGAGATTTGTCAGGATCCCCCAGCCCCACCAGGAGGGTCTCTGCCGAGGACTCTGGGACCTCAAAGTGTCCCCATGTTCATGGAGTCACCAGAGGGGTTTCATTTGTTCATGCACTTTTCGCTGCTGTCCTCACAGTCCCTCAGAGATGGCACCTAGCATGTCCTCTGCAGCCTGGACGGGAGGCTCCTTCAGAGAGTCACGGGACAGTGTCTGTGGTCCTCGCCCGTGACTTCTCTGTCACTGCCACCCCCCCTTAAACAGGCAGCGGGCTCCAGGCCATTTTTTCCCCAGCGATGAGCTGTCCCTAGAGCCCTGACGGAGGTCCACTCACACTTCCAGCCATGTCCGGCCTGAGAAAGCCGCGGCAGCTGGTCCCTGGCCGGGCACCACCAGCCATGCCAGGACCATGCCACAGATGGCCCCAGGCAGCGCCACCCTGGCAGGTGTGGAGCAGGACAGAAGCAGGCCACTGGCCTCAGGCATGCGCCCAGACAGCCCGAGCAGTGTTCAGGCTGCGCAGTGACCCCGTGCCCCCTCTCCGGGCTGCCTAGGCATCCGTGTCCCCTCACCACAACCATGGCCTCACTGGCTCTGCTGTCTCCTGTGACACTAAACAAGAAACCCAGGTAGAGGACCGCCCGCCGTCGAACACCACCCAGTCCCGAGGAGACCTTGGCCCAAGCCCTCCGGGGTGCCTCACCTGGCACCTCTGATCCAGGCTGCTCTGTCCCTGTGGGGACGCCCTGGTCACTGTGAATTACAAGTGGTCTCTGGGTGGTCTTTAGATACCCGGTATTAATACCTCTGAGCTTTTTGTCCCCCACTTTCTACTCTAATTTATTCTTTTGTAACAAACATTTATTATTAAACACAGATAAGCCCAAACACACGTGCGAAAATAACTTAAGCACGCCCACATGCCCACACTAACAATTTATTGATGTGGTCAAATGTATAAAGTTTGGTTATAATATACACTTAGTGTCCTTTTTCATATTGGAAAGATCTGTGGCGAAATCCTCATTTTCATCACTTACATTTACAAATTGGGTGTCCTCTCTAATTGTCTTTGTTAATCTTTTAGTGTTTAGTAATTCTCGACCTTTTTGAAGAAATAAGCTTTATCATTATACAGGGTGGTACAAAAGGCAGTTTACAGTTGTGAGTACATAAAATGCAGCATTCATTCCTGTGTTATTATTCGTTAATGATTGTTTTATTTTCCATACAAACTACTGTAAACCTACTTTTGCAAAGCCCTGCGTTCTTTTGTATAACTGCTTTATTTCATTAGCTAAGTCCTTATGGTCCTTTAAAAATGGAGCCAGCTGCAGATGAGGTAAAGGTTAATATTGAATTTTTAAGTAATAGAAGAAAGGAGAAAGAATAACATAATCACTTTTCAGCAAAGCTTTACAAGTGAATGAAACAATGGCAGAGAATTGCTACACCATGGAAAATGATTTATCGGCTCAGAATTCATCTGAAGTCCATAATGGATTTTGTTTCCCTGCTTCTGCAGTAATACATTTATTTCATGCCCAATTTAGAGCAAAGTCAACCACGGAATCTCTTATAAGTGTGTAAGGGAGTCGCTTTGTGTCTCCTGAACTTTTCCCATCTGAGGTTAGGGGAACCCCCGGGACCGACGCGCACGGCGGGGACGAGGCGAGAGCAGGGTTTTGCTAGTGTCTGGCCGAAGAGGACGGTGTCACTTGAACAACACGCGTAGCTGCGATTGCGAGCTATCACAGATCCATCTTAGGTGACTCAATTCCAGACAGTTGGGTGAGACACACTCTCTTTTGCGTGATTGTCAATAAGTGCTTCAAAACCGGAGAGAGCGGCGGGGCCCCCATGTGAGCTGGCCAGGCCGAGCAAGCCCTTGCTCTCTCTCGGAGCCAAATGCACCAGCTCGGAAGAAGAAAACAAGCCACACATCTACCGATGAAGCCGGCAATCAAATATGAATTGTGAGTGGGTTTTGAAATAACTTGCTAAGGAAAAATATTCCCTTGAGCCTCACAGCAGCTAACTGGAATAAGAGGGGTGTGGTAACTGTTTTCATGGGAAGACATTGCTTTAACTCCCAACAGCACACAGAGATCTACCCGACAGCCGAGATGCAGTCGGCGGGTCCCTCTTGGCGGGCACTCAGGCTGGGGTCTGGCTACCTGTCCTCAGACCCCGCCTTTTTTTTTCTCAGCTACGTTGGAATTGTTGGTTACTTTTCATCAGATTAACTAGCACAGCTTTCTGAGGCTACAGAAATGGAAAAAATAAAATAAAAGCAATTATACTAGTCTGACCTTACATTTTGTTTAGAACGTGCATTTTTAATGAGCTTTAACTGCAAGTCTGCATTTTGTGTGTCTATGTAGTTCAGTATTGCTGGTTACAATGCGTACGTTTTCAGCATGATGCCGGGCTTATGGGACATACACAAGCCGCGCCCTGCCCATACGCTGAGGTTCTGAAGCCATGTGTCACCTCCTGCACAGAGCTCTGCCCGCTCCCCCCGCAGCAGAAAAACTGCAACTGCCGACACAGAGGAAAGAGCACCGCGCCCCCGCCGCGCCCGCGCGGGTCCGCAAGCCCGTCGATCTCGCCCGCTTCCCGCCCACTCTGCTCCCGCGCATCACCTGGGTCCCCCGCCCACCGCCTCTCTCGTGGAAGTTAAATGTGAGCGTCGCGTTGTGTCTCACCTTCCGCCTTAGAAGCCGCTCCTCACCCCTAAAGCTGTCACCCTGCACCTGCCCAGTCACAGCACTCACTTCCATTACGGCCAGGCGGAGCCGGACAGTCACCTGCCCCTGTTCCGTTACCACTTGTTCGCCCCTGAGTTCAAGGCAGCCCGGGAATGGCCGTGACCGTGATGGGCAGTGCGCTGCTTTTTGATGGACGCGTCTCTGCTTTACCCAGTCAGCAGCCATGTTATCCGGGGAGCAAAAGCCAGTGATTTTACTATTTTATAACACTAGTGCTCAGAAAATGTAATTAATTGAGGTATGTTGGAATATGTTCCTTTCTTTTATTTTAGATTTAAAAATTCATAGATTATTTTATATTTTAAATACCTATTTTGGAAATTCCAAGGAACTGAGAATGAGGCACTGACACTGTTGCCACAGGGAAGAATGTCTGAATTTCTGTCACAGAATTTGTAATTTACAGATTTGCTGAGCAGACACTAGGAGAGCTACCCACCATCCCAGCTCCGTGGGAGCGTTTTTATACTAGAATCCAACATCTGGAGGTTCAAAGGCCATTTTGACTCAAACCACCTATTTGTTGTCTTAAAAAATAAAATATATAAACTGCATACCAATCAAAGGTATTTTGACATTATAGGTACTTTTTCCTACCTTTGCCAACTCACTTATTTTCCATTCAAAATGAAAAAAAAATCCAGTGTTTTGCTTCTTTCTCTGCTGAAACTCGGCTGCCTGAAATAATGTGGTGAACATCCAACACACTGACGGGTGAGAGCACGGGGGGTCAGGCCGGCCAGCAGGGCCTTGAAACGTGTCCTCGGGGGGAGCCACGGTCTCTCTCTATAAAGGTGACACGCTGAGCTGAAAGGAACCGAACAATTTCAACTTGGTTTACCAATAATTATAATGGGAAAATATTTGTATCGCATAAAATATTTTTAAATGAGAGTTATAAAATATCTATGAGAAATCAACACAGTCTACCTAACATTCATTTTACAGAATTGTTTTAATTTCAGGTGCAATCATTAAATCACTTTATATATTTCTCACCACCGTTTTTTGTTGCCATAGCATTTAGCTTCTACATGACATCGTCAAGAGGCTCTATGAATACCATTAAATGCCTAGACTTTGTTCTAGGTAAAATAATATTTAAAGGCAGATGGGGGTTTTGTTGTTGTTGTTTTTTGCTTTAGTAACTGATTATATGCTGAAATAGCACAGCTCTATTTTGGTCTTTCTTTGAGGGTTGTGATTGTTATTTTTAAGTAGCTCAAATGAGCAGAAAATAATGGCTTTTCAGTAGAATTAGGGTACAAAATTATTATAATGGCCTTGCCAGTTAAGTCTAATGTTTAATTGACTGGAGTTATTAGGGGTTGGGGGGATTGACTTTATTACTAACTTAAATATTGTTTGAGGGAGAGAAAGTGTGTACATGTTCCTAGTCCAACCTGGATGATTCCTGTATTTTTGTATGAGACCAAATATCTATTTAGGAAACGCTGTTTCTAGGTGGTTACGATGTGGTTTAAAGTGTGTCGCAATTGCTTCAGACAGCGAACGCCGACGACACGTACAATTAAAGCTGTTGGTCAAATCGATAAAGAGACAGAGGTATCGTCTCTAATTAGATGGATTAAAGAAGAATTTAATTTGTATGTACACAATTGTTAGTTACTTGAAAGTCATTTGTTGGCTATAAGAGAATTTACTGACATTTTCTCCATAGGGGAACATGGTACTAAAATGTAGTTTTCAATTAGTTTTATTTAGCACTGACTATTGAATCTTGAAATAGAAACAATTATATTAAGATTTACCCCTTTTTACAATATAATTATTAATTTTATTCCAATATTCATTTTAATCTGGTGTTGGCGTGGCTCAAAATGATGGTAAAAAACAAGGGCAGATGAATATGTTATGTAAAAGGCCAAGTAATAAATATTTTCAGCTCTGCAGGCCGTCAGTGTTTGTGTGAACTGTTCAAGGTCGCTGTTTTAGCAGGACATCAGTCACAGGGAATATTTAAATAGGCGGGTGTGACTGCGCTCCTGTAGACTCTGCAAAGTCCTGAGTCAGAGGGGCTGTAGTTGGTTGACCCCGGGATAGAAAACAGTGTTCAAAGCAGCAGTAACGAGAAGGTAATTTAGTGTCTAGCCTTTTGCCCTTTCCATGCAACATTCTAAATTTGGCCTTCAGGGAATTAAAAGAGATAATTATACATCTGTCTAAAAGTAAGTTCAAATTTTCAAATATTACTTTAGAAATAAACACTGAAATATTTTTTAAAAACTTACCCAATTGAGACATCAGAATCAAAATAAAAAAGTATCAGAAAACAAAGTGATGCTAAACACGCTGCCAGTCGCCGAGCTACCCGCGCTGCTCCAGCCTTTGGATCCACCCTGAGCAACTACAGGTGAAATAAACCTTTTAAAGAGATAAATACTAAGTAATAAAAAGTTGAGATTTTATAAGACAAATGTATTTATTTTGCCACTCAAAAAGTAACTTTAATTTTTTTTGTTTAATAACTAGTATGGCAATTAGACTGTGCTTAAGAAATTTATGAGTCAGAAAAAATAATGAGTAAATATTGGTTTTCCCTGCCAAACTTTGATATTTCTGGTTATATCACTGCTGACCAAAGTTTTCGGTAGCTAACAAATTATGAGCACCCTATCCTTGAGAAAATGCATTTTTGCTTCTCATTATAAATAAACAACTCATTTATCAAATATTAATTGTACATCAATTATGCCTAGGCACCTACTACAACATCTTTTGGGGACTAAAATTTATAAATATTCACAGGAAGAAGTAAAGGGAAAAGTTCCCAAAATCTATTCTTGCCTTTTTATTTCTCTGGCCTTTATATCTGTAAGGTCTCTCAAATAGTCTTAGAAAGACAGAGACAAAATTATGTGAAATGTATTCACTGAAAATTTCCAGAATTAGAGCCTCATTCAATTTGTTTTAGGTCTCAGATATAACAAAAATAAAACACATTGGAGTTTGTCAATATTTAACATGTACTTAGTAATTATTTATTGAGAATCCAATATATGTCACTAAAGAATACACTATAAAAATTGGAAAATTAAATAACAGAGAGAATCTCACCAACTTCTCAATCACGGGTGGGGTGCGTCTTACAGGGTAGTGACCACGGGCTAGTTTCTTTGTCTTTGATGGGTTAAACTAGTTAAACTAGATGGGTTAACTAAAATATAAGCATCTTACTTTTAGGACGATAGGACTGTCACTGAACAGAACAATAATCTCACTTTTTAGATATAAATTATACACATTTGGGGGAGGCATAAAGGTAAATGGTCAAGGGGAAATGCTTTTGATGACAGAAGATCCAAAACGAGTCTTTTTGGATTCCTTGATCCCCATACACAGAAAGTGGTTTCCGTCTGTCAGACTCAAAATGGGGAAATTCCCCCGAACACTTTCAGCTCTTCTTCCTCACCTGCGCTCCCACCAACAGGTACAGGAAAGGAACCTATTTTCTTTAAGTCTACAAAAACTGCCGGCTTGCGGACTTGCACAGGCCGGGGTTCTGCCTCGGAGTCGGGGCAACGCACAGGGGCCCCCGACGGCCCCGAGTCTGTGGCAGTCTCGCGGGCAGGCCCCGCGCACCCCCGAGGAGGACCCTGCACCCTGGAGAGCAAACCCGCGCTGTTTGGGAAGCCGATTCCTACGGGCCTGAAAGGCTTTTTGGTCTCTTATAAGAGAATATTGATTTTCATTAATTTACCAGCACACTTGAGGAAGCTTTTTTTTAAACTAACCCTCAGCCTGTTCTCAACAGCCTCTTTGCTTCAGCATTTTCGCTTCTCAGCAGGGATTCAGGAGGAAAAGAGGGATGAGAAAAATGCATGAAAAAAACAAAAATGAGCAAGAAAAGTGATGTTATTAAAAGTCAAGAAGTGCTTCTGAGGATATGAAAAACACTTTTCTATTTCTAAAGATATTTTGAAAGTATCACGGAAATGAATCATTTATTTAAACAGTCTTCCTTCTCCACTTTCCACAGTAACAGAATGTAAAGCAAATGTTTTCTAGAATGTCAAAACAAGTGAATTAAGTAGAAAATTAAGTTAAATTAGTCTGTTGGCATTAAGCATCCAAAATAAATTGTCACTTTGATTTGTTTTAATATTTGGAAGCTATGAAGGAAACCATGTTGCAAGATAGTTTTTTCTCGCAAGCAGTTTTTTGTTTGTTTGTTTTGTTTTTTTTAATTTGATTCCCCAGCCTGTTCCTCGTGGATGGTAGAGTGCTCGGTTATAATGAACAGAAATGCATTTTGAAAATGTAGTTGAAGAAATAATAATGGAGATCACGCACGTGTCTTTTAAAAAGGCAGATTTCCATAGTGCCAACATGGATGCTGTGCGATCAGAACAAATACTCAAACGAGGACACTGGACAGAATTCTGATCCATCGTCGACCTAAGCCTGTGAAAGCGATGAAGGAAGTACGAGGCCAAATACAACGCCAGGGAAAGCGAGGAAGCCCAACGTGGACCAGAAATAGCCAAGCATCCTCGCGGGTTATTGTCCGTGAGGCCTCGTCGGGCTGGCCACCCACACTCTCCGACTGTCAAGTTTCTGAGAAGGCTCACAACTCCCGAAGCAACACAGATGTCGTCTTATGTACACCTTTGTGTCATGAGCGTTTAAAAGACACTTAGATTTTAGTACTAATAGATATGCCACATAAAATATAGTTCATGATGTGTGAACTGATAAACCATTTCATAATTTTTATTACTGCACGTTTGTTTTAAGGTGAATATTACAGACTTAGGTCATTGAGAAAGGATGTTAAAATTTATAGCCAGCTATTATAAATGGCAGTGGAAAACCAGTCATTAAATTGTGGTGCTGAGGAATGAAACACACTCTTTTGGAAATGGAGAGTTAGAGATTTAATTAAAATGTTAAATTATTGTTGAAACAATGGGCACAATCATAAAATATAATTGAAAGTTCATTGCCTTGTGCCCTAATGTGTTCTGTTTCAAAGTGCATACTGCACATTTGCCATTTGAAGAGTAAATGGATATCATTTTATTTGAGTGGATGAACTAAGACAATAAGAATTGTTATAAACTATGCCCTTCAGGGAATGAATTTTCCAAATATTCATTTTCTCTCCATTATGCAATTTACTCTCTTTAAATTTCAGGACTTGTAATTTCTTTTATAATGTTGGGGTTAATATAGCGATGGGTTTTAATATAGTAAAACTTTCTTTTACATGATGTAAGCATTCTTTGAATGATTAGATTATAAGCCATTGTTAGCTTCTTATTAAACTTCCAATTACATATATAATTTATATATATATACATATATCAGTGATTTTCAACCAGCGTGCCACAAGAATTTTAAAAACATGCAATACCTGATTATTTAGTCAGGGATACTGACCTCTTGTCCCTTAGATTGTCAAATAAGAAAATGACCACAGCCAACAAGACAGTAGCCATCCACTGTGAATGAATCAAAATTATGCCTATTGTTTGTCAGATCAGCAAAAAATACAAAATATTTTCTGGTGTGCTGCAGAACTTTAGTCTCTGTGGGCTATGAGATGGAAATGGCTGGAAGTCGCTGGTACACTGACCATAGATGGTCATTCACATCATGTACTAAATGACGTCAAACATCACCGCTCTGCACAGTGAAGCTGTGGTCTGGAGGGATGCCTACCCCCTGCTGAGGTGACCAAGGCATAGCGGCTCTAACGCTGGGGGCAGGGGGTGCCCGGGCCGTGGGCAGCTTGTACCCCTGGGGTGATAGGAATGCCCTCAGCTGCGGGAGGCGGGAAAGAACTCACCGCGCTTCCCCGAGCCGCACTCGTTGCACCTGCCGACTAAGAAAGAAGGACAAACGGCCTTGTACGTGTGAACCTGTGTCCTAGAAACCTTCGCAGACATAAAACAAGAAATGGTAGGGATTAGAGGTGTCTTATTTTCTGCCTCTGCACTCTGGGATTAGGTTCGACAATTCTACTTTTATTTTTGTAATTCATGTAAGAGAATGAATCCAGTATTAGTTTATCCCCTTCGCCTGTGTTGATATTCAAAACTGAAGGAGAAGCAACAGAAACAGATCATTTTTTTGGAAGGGCAAAGAGAACGCTTTCTTAAAATGATGCAGCCCTTGGAAGCTGTGTTTACCTGATGTTACCCTTAGTGCTAAACTCTGTGCTCGGAAATCAGCTTCGGACTGTGTTGGTTCCAACGGATTCCAAAAGTGTTACAAATTTATATTGTGCAATCACACAGCTGGGAAAGAAATACTTGCTTCAATATTTCAAAAGTGTAAGCAGCAGATGTAAACATTTGAAGTTTAAGATGATATAAAATAAATGCAGCAGAAATAAATGCATTGGCCAAGTCAATGAAAATACCAAAGAATTTTTACATGTTTTGACTTTAAATGTAAAAACTGACATCTGGTGTTGGCTTTGTGGAAAGAAAAATGGCGGTCTTCACACCTAAGCAATCATCGTTTCTATGGAAACCTGGGTGGTCGCCCATGCCCGCCTCGACTGACAGCCATTTGGCCTATAGACTAAGCACCTGTCAGCGAACGACGCTTGCGTCCTGAATTTCCATTTATAATTATGTTATTTTCATCACTACCTATAATTTTGCACGGAAACTTTGGGCTGTTATCTGGAAAAGAGCATATAATGTATACATGTAGCCAAAAAGGAAATCATAGAATGTTATATTACTAATGAACACGTATCCCTTAGAATTTGTTACTTAGTGCTTATAATTCAGTTTAACCAAAACAAAGAATCTCAGCTTTAATTAGACTCCATGGTTTTGTGAGCTAGGAAAACTTCAGCAAATGGCTCACGCTGGGGAAATGTGTTTATCAACCTTCCGGCACCCTCACTGGTGAGTTAATTTAATTTTTAAGCAAATTCTCCTGAAGCCTGTGGGATGAGGTTTTTAACTTCTTCTCCATAATCACCTTTCGCTGTGTAAAGCGGAACAGCAGCCAAGCCGTGGCTCTTGGCGCGCGCTCACGTCAGCAGACGCACCCACTCGCCCTCAGTGCCGGCGCCAGGCGAAGATTGGAAAGGCCTCCAGGTGATCCCAGTGCCTGGTTTCAAAATCAAATCCAGACGCTGCAGGAGGAAGCAGCCATCCGCGTCACCCAGCCTCTTGCTAGGCCCTGGGACACGGCCCTGGGGAGCACACTGTGACATTCCTTCTAAGACGCCACGTTCGGGGCAAACGCCACTCGTCTACGAGTTCATCGGTGGCAAAGGCGTTGTTTCTCATTTCTTTTTCTAATTCTAGATTGTACTTATTGCTTATAAGTCACATGTTCAAGAATGCTTCCTCCCCTGAGCTTTTAAACATATCTATCTATATATTTTGCTTCGAAGACCTCGCCCTTCCCCTTTAGCTTCATGTTCCACCTGCGGTTGATCCCCCGCCGAGCAAGACGCACATGCCCGCGCGTTTCGAAGGCTGTCTGCGTGGCTGCCAGGCTGTCTCACATCACTCGCTCAGCTGCCCGTTCCCTCCGCGCAGGCCCGAACGCCAGCTGGGTTGCAGTTCATATTTCCAGACATCGCTGGTGGCTCCTTTGGTTTTTCTCTTCTTCTCCACTGACCATATGCCCTTTACTGTGACGATCCCAAACCATCGCAAACGTTCTTTCCATGTCCGGCGGCTGCTGTTCCTCTCCAGGCACATTGTGAATATTCCTGAACCTTTGTTCGTCATATAACTCTTACGATGAGATTATTATATTCTATATTAAAAGTCTATCAGTGCTTGGATTGAAATTGCAGTGAAGACAAAGCAGTCTGGGAACATCTTTATACTCTTGAGTGCTGGTATCAGTCACTACAGTGTATCTCTCCACTTATTTACGTCTTCCTTCAAAAAATGCTTTATAATTTTCCTACAGTGGTCTTGAATGCTTTTTAGGCTTGCCCTTAAGTGTTGTCTACTTAATGTACTTACTAAGATATATTTTTAATTTCCTTTAAAATATCTCTTGCTGGTTGATAGGAATCAGTGACATGCCGCTGCTGTTGTTGGGAGCCCGTTCCCTGCTTTCCGCGTCCCCTTGTATAACGAGCCTCTTCGGGAGAGAACTTTCTGCAGCAAAGATCTCTCATGCTCAGAAAAATCCCCGCTTCCTGCTTCTTCCTGGTCATAGAGCTTGAGTACATTCTTAATGCCAACATTAAACTGAGTTCTGCGCCGAGGAACGTGAGCAGAGACCTTTTGTGCCCCCACGCGGAGGCGCGGCCAACACCGAGTTCAGGGCGCCGTTGGCTCCCCACCTCCTCCATCGGTTGGTCGAACAGCAGGGGAGGAGAGACCCCCCCACCCAGGGGCAGCGCCACGCACGGAGGAGCCTGCGCCCGCGGCCGTGGCAGGAGCAGCCCCGTGGGTGGAATGCGAGCCTGGAATGCGAGCAAGAAGTGCCGTTCGGCTATGAACCGTGTGTCTGCACTTAACACAGCTGGCGCGCACACCCGAACGTGGCTAAGAGGCTAAATTCGGTGCTCCGGCGTGTTTTCGCCTCTCGCGGGCTGCCCCTGAGCCTCCTACGTCGGTAAGAGGACAGAGGCCTCCGCCGAGCCTCGCACCCTTTCCTCCCACAGCCGCGCGCGGGGGTCCCTCGTTCCGTGCTCCAGCGGTGCCCGCGGCCCGCTTGGGCCAAGGCGGCTCTGCTGTCGCGTCCACGGACTCGAGTTCGCGGGCCTGCGGTCTTCCCACCGCGCCTGACGTTCCGTCCGTCCAGCCCTCCCCTTCTGGACGCCGATGCCCCCCATTTCCCTAATTTATACACGTGGAATAATTCCTCCTCCCATTTACTGTCAGATTAAAATAAGTTTTGAGAGACACTCAGCATTTTCATTCTTCATTCATTCCTAACTAAACGGTTATCTTCCAAAAGTTGGTTTTTAATGCCCGTAGTCGTCCCTTGTCCTGTTCAGTAGCCCTCCTCATGTCCCCCAAGTGTCCCCCGCGGCACCTAGCCGGCCGGGCCCCCTCCTGACGTGCCTGCTCCCCAGGCTCGCGGCCCCGGCCACCGCCCCTCTCTTTCTGCTTCACTCTGTGTCAGCTCTTCGGGAAGGAAAAACGGAACCGGGTGCCCCTAATTTTCCTGAAGTCCCTTCACATCATCAATTGTCTGTTGGTGCCTCCGACTGGATGTCCAGTCGTGACCTTAAACTACACGTTTTGTAAACGGCTCTCGCCTCTGCCCTGCGCGCCCTTCTGCGCTGACACCGCATAGCGCTCCACGCGAGGCGAAACCGAGACCGTCTGCTGGACCGTGGGTTCGTGCCTGGGAACCCTACCTGAGTCTTACTAATAACAGAGCATCTATAATTTTCAGTTTCGGTGTATTTCAATTTGTTGAAGAAATTAAATAGCCTATTAATTAATACAGGCATATCGTATTTCATAAAATTTAAGTTTCTAGTCTTCGTTATCCGATCCACACATAGTGCTATAATTATTTCTGAACTACTTGACTTTTTTTTTTAATTTACAGAGAGAATGGAGGGCATCAGTCAGTAAATGAGAAGGCTAAGCCAGGGTAAGAGGAGCTTGGAATGAATACCAAAATGTGGACATTAAATAAGTCAGACACCACTGAGTGCTTTAAACACATTCATTATATTATTAGTATTTCCCAAAAACCTGTGGGGTAACTCAGGACCCAGATTAAAACCAATCAACAAACAAAAGCAGCTCCTGATTGATAGAATGATTAAGCAAATATCTCAAAGTAGGCAGCTGCTAACTACCACTGGTAAACTCGGAGCGGCCCACTGTCTCCCTGTGGCGAGTGGCCTCTTCATGAGATATAAACTTTATCATGGTGTGAAACAGTCCTTAATTTCAGTTAAAATAGTAGATTCTGTATCCCTTTTCTCTTTTAAAAGAACAATTTTATAATTATAAGTTCTTGTGTTTGATAAACCGTATACTAATTTCAAAATAATCAGTGTATTTTTCAACAGCAGCAATTTCTTGTTTAATGAATCTCACAGAAGGTAGTTTAATGTTCCATAACACCAAAAAAAGAAGAAAAAAGGCACTTGACATATTCAATGACCACTTTTCTAATCTTATTTCTGCTGAAGTATTTTTGGGCAGAAGTAATATACTTGGTGTAAAATGTGCAACCCGATGGAACTTGGGTGCATATTTTTATTAATTCACAGCACCAGAGTCATTTGATAGTCTTAACTGCAGACTACAGCTGAATTGATAGCAGTTAGCAAGAAGAAAATCAGTGAAGTAGAAAAAAAGGAATTTTAATCATGGGAAATGCACTTTCGATAAAGAAAGGTACAACATTTCATTTTAAGGACTTTTAAATTTTCTCCCTTGTAAGTTTTTAAAGAACACTGGAGGTCCTATGAAATGTTAAAACAAGTTCTTACATCATTTTCTTGACACAAATTATTTTAACTGGGCTTCAAAACCTTTTTCTTTCCTGCAGGATTTCCCTGCATCTGCCCCCCTTTCATCGCTTTGCTCAGTTCTCTGAGTCCGCCATCCGTTGCCATTTGGTCGGGAGCATGAGGGGGCTGCAGTGTTGATACCATCCAGGACGTGGTACACTGTCACTCCTTGAAGGAGTCGTTTTAAACCTCCTCTACGTGGGTTTCGTGCCTTTATCACTGTGATTGCGCTTTGGTTTGGTTGCTCTAATAACTGGACAACATCTGAGGAGTTTGCTAACCATGTAAACACTGTCCTGCCTTAGGCCTGCCACTGCCATTAAGACTTCCTTCCACGAACGGTACAGGGTTGAGCATTTTAGGATTAACGCATGCAGATAAGTGGGGGCCCTGGCAAACACGGAAGCTGAAGGAATACTTGTAGACCCATGCACGGGTCTAAAAGTAGGTTTACAGTTGCTCACATGGAAAATTATACAATTAATAAATAATAATACAAGAATAAACTGTTTTGCATGCTCACAACTATAAACCTACTTTGCTCCACCCTGTACTTAAGTATTTCAGACATATCACAAATATTTTCTACTGACAACAGGTTTTACATTAATGTATTAAATACAATACCACTTGGGTATTTCCATATTTGAAAGTGTCCACAGAGCTTTGTGGCATGTGATGAAATACTAAGTTCAATTAGGTGTGAGTGAGAATTTTGCAAATCACAAGATGAACAAGATACCATGAATTCCTTATCAAGAACACCTGAAGGACCACACACCCAGATGCCTATTTCAACAGGGCTTCATTTCTCAAAATTTAACTTAGGGGAAAATAATAATCATAACAGAACACATAACTTTTGTTGAAATAATGGATAATAGATACTTCGCATTCTAGGGCATATATAACCACAGTTATTTACTCTCTCTCGTGTGTGTGTTAATGATAGTAACTGGAGGTAATCTAGATGAAAGAGGAAATTATTCAGAGTTACAAGCCAGGCATGTTTTATTTCCATATTATCATTTTTCAGATACATAATATCAAGGATAAATAGGGTGAACCATTAAGACACTAGGTAATAAGCATTTAGTAAAGCACCTCTAGGATTCTTTATCTTAATTGTCATGAAAAATAAATTACTTGGAAGTCCATAATTTCGATTTTTTAAAAATCAAGAAAGCTGAAGTGAAATATACACAGAAAATTATCATTAACTAGGTTTTGTAAGGGCACCATTTGTCTATGTGACATTTTTGAGCTTCAAGTAAAACTGCTGTGTTCGTTTATATGTAGTAAAATCTGTAACGTACTCTGAAATACTGCGTTTTAAAGAGCACTTGAGGAGAAAAAATAGGGGGACTTACCTTTTTTTAAATTACATCGAGGCCCTTATTTTTCTGAGAAAGCTATTACATTTTTAATCCTAACTCACTATCTGTCAGTCACTCTGGAAAGGAAAACCTCTTTTCCAAATAAAACTTTGATAAAATTCATGGACTAAAAAGTTAGGAAACATTTCAGGGTCAAAAATAGTCGTTTCTCAACACCGCCCCCCAGCGGTAGCCGTTCTGACGCCTCGCCGCCCACAGCGAAGGGTGAGGCGCTGTCGGGAGGTGCAAGTGGACAAACAGGACAAACAGGACAAACAGGACAAGCGGGAGCGCGGGGAGACCGCCCGGCCTTCCCCCGAGTGCAACTGCCCTCGAAGCATTTCCCAAAATTGTGCCATTGGGCTTTAAACCAAAACTGCCCTTCTGTGCTTAAAATTGCATCTATGCTTAAAAATTGATTTGGGAATCTTACAAACTTACAAAGTGGTTGCAAAAATAGGAAAAAGAAATAGCACAAAGAAACTCGGGCACGCAGCTTAGGCAGACTCACCGAGCACCATTTGCTCCGCGTGTTCGCGTCCTCTTTCGCTCTGAACGCATCTCCTACGTGTCCGTATATGTGTGTGTCTGTATGTTTGTTCAATCATTTTGCAGTTGGTTGAAAACATGACTCCCCTTTACCTGGACATAGTTCACTGTTTTTCATCCCAAAAGAAAGGTATTCCCTTACTTAACAGTACCAAATTAACAGAATTTAATATCGATACAACACAATTATCTAAGCTGTAGTCCGTTTTCAAATCTCACCAACTGCCCCAACGTTGAGTTGTTAAAATTGTGGGGAAATTAGTTTAAAATGTTTACTGGTTTTAAACCAAATGCCTAAGCAGGCATTCCTTCTTGCCCCCATTTCCGACCCACCGTGTCCTCTTTGACATTTAGGATAAAATGCAGTTGTTCATCCCCCAAGCCCATAGCCACAGCCTGACCACCTGAGTGACTCGGAGCACAGAGCTCACAGGAAGTCCCGCCTTTCCGGCAGCGCCCTGGGCAGCTTCCCAGACCCAGGCTTGTGATGTGGTCTAAGAGCCCCTCTGTGCAACCAGTTATTATAGTCACCTGCTGTGGCTTTCTACTGTCCCACCTCAACCCCTCCATTTGCATAATGGAACATCAATAATACCAACGCACAGGCTCCAGGCTTGTCAGCCTAATCGAGAGGGGTGGGTGGTTCCTGATGAAACCGGAAGGGCAGAGTCCTACTTGGAAATGACGGGGATTCCCAGCTGCTGGCGCAGACTCAGCCCCGCGGGGCGCCCCTTTCCTCCGGCCGCTGACCAGAGCTCACCTCCCGCCCTGTGCTGACCACCGGGCGAGGGCAGCTCCGCCCAGACCGGGGCGTGGGGGTTATTGCCCAAGGGGGGCTTCACTTTCTCATTTGTAGATTTTGAAACTGGACCATTGAGATCAGTCTTTTATTTATTATTCTATTTTTATTTTCAGTTAAGTTTATTGGGGTGATATTGGTTAATAAGATCATATAGGATTCAAGTGTACATCTCTCTGATACATGGTCTGTATATCGCACTGTGTGCCCACCACCCGAAGTCAAATCATCTTCGTCACCACATATTTGGTCCCTTTACTCTCTACTCCCCCCTCAACCCCCTCCCCTCTGGTCACCACCATGCCGTTGTCTGCGTCCATGAGGCTCTGTTTACCTCGTTTGTTCATTTGCTGCTTCCTGTTTCATATCCCACGTGTGAGTGAAATCGCATGGCTCTCAGCTGTTTCTGTCCAACTTCTCTCCCTCAGCATGATACGCGACGGACCCCCACTCAGCCATGAGAAAAGGGGAAAGTGCCATTGTGACAACCAAGTGGGGTTTTTAGATTAACCCGAGACATGGGCTGGACAGCATACTTACTCTGGAGATAGATGTTTTCGTTACCACATAATTAACTAATTTAAACCAACTAAACGCTTGATTGGCTATCTTGAAAGGCGCTCTTAGTGCTCCTCGGGGCCAAATATATTATGTAGGTCAACACGACAAGACTGTTCATTAATTCACCTTCAAATGAACTCCTTGCCTATGTATTTATTGCATTTTAATTGCATTTAAATTTCTCACCATTTATCTGGTATCTCCATCTAGAAAATTATATTATGTTGAGTTATAATTCTTTTTCATCTGGGGAATGCAGACGGTAGAAAGAATAGAACATTTTTAACTTCTAACTAATCTCACCAGCACCTTCTTGCCTCTCCATTCCGGCTGCTCCTGGTATGAATCAGACCCGCACTGTTCAGGAGAGAAACGTCGCCCACCCCGCCGCGTCAGCCCTCCTCAGCTGTCCCGCCAACAGTGCTGGAGAATCTTCGTGAAACACGCGTTCTGCCAGGTCTTTTTCCTGATCAACATCATTTTAAATCCTCCCATCCCTGAAAAAACGTCGTCGCCACGGTGACTGCAGCCCGCCGCTTAGCCGCCTCTCACACCTGCGCGTTCGCACTGCTGAGCACATTCCCAAATGCAAATGGCCGCCTCCTGTCTTTTCGTTCGCTGGTTCTCGTGCTTATTGTTTGTTTGATGATTGCGCAGGAGTTCCCTCCAGCTACGCCCTCACCTACCCACTCCGATCAACGGAAAGAGAACAGCTGTGAAAGCCGTAGCAATCAGAATCCAAATTTTTATTGTACCTTTTTAAAGCTACAAGATCTTTGGAAATTAATATTCTTAATATCCACTTCCCATCTACAGTATCTTCAGTCATCTCATCCTCGACAGTTCCGGGAGAAGACACAATGAAATAAGGCGTCGACCGGAGTCCCAGACCACCACCTTCTGCTCCCTGTCTGCACCCGGGCGTGGCAGCCCCGCCTCCAGCTCCGCCCGCCCAGAGCTCGCGGCCCGCACCGAGCGCCCTGGCGCCCCCCGAAATCTGCTGCCCGCCTTCCGCCACGCACGTCTCCACCCAGGAGCCAGCGCTGGGGGTCCTCACCGGGCCAGCCTCGATAACGAGGGCAGGGATGATCCCTTCCCCAGAGCCCTGTCTCCGGGGCTTGTCCCGCTCGAAGCTCGGGCGCAGAGAGGGAGGTCCTAGACAGGGCGGGCTTTCGAAAAAGGCAAAATCTCGGGGATGACTCCGAGTGAGCGGCAATGAGACATGAAAAGCTGGCCCAGAATAATTTCTACTGTGTCTTATTGCTGAAGCAGAGAGGAAGGGACTAGGACCCAGGCGGTGGGGCACTAGATAAAGGTGTGGACCCGGCAAGTTCATTGGCGGTAACCTCAGTAACAGCTTACTATACTGATGATTATTATTATTATTATTAATTAGTTCTTTCTTAATCTGGATTGGTTAGAGTTTAAAGAAAGCTTTACAGGTTGGATGCCTGGAGCTGTATTTTTGAAGCATTTTGAGAAGGGGGAAAGCCACGAAAGAATGAGAAAGATGGGGAAAAAATAAGGAGAATGAAAGGGTAAAAATAGTCCTTTGCAGATTTGCGGTCGGGGATCAATAAAGGACAAAGACGTGAGGGGAAACCCTCCCTCACAGTGTCGAGGCGGTGTTGAGGTTTATTAGCAACTAGGAAAACTTTCACTAGCAATTTTTTAATGTCCAAACTGTGAGGTAAAGCAATTACTGAGTGGCAGGAGGGAGCTGAATGAAATCAGTAGGATGCTGAGAAGGTAACGTTACTGGTACCTTATAAAAAGCTGTAAAAAAATGTTGTTCAGCATGTGAATGCTTAGGGAAAGCAAAGTAATACATCATTACCACAGAATGTGAGGGAAATGACTAACTGCGGGGCCGGTTTGTAATGATAACAAAGAACGACATACGCCACAATACTGAGGGCTTCCTCATGTGTGACAGGAGCTCTGCTACAGGGGAGTTCAAGCTGGTTGTAACATTGGATTCACTCATTCGGCTGCAGTCGTATTCAGATTTTACATACCTGTAATTGTTTTCAAAAATGTCAAAACAGGTACTGAAATACTTTTGACCTAAAAATAATTCTCTTCACAGAGGTTAAAAATTACAGCAAGTCTTATGGCTCCATTCAGCAAAATATGGCATTTTTCATAACGATGCACTTGGAACTTTGTGGCCACTCGATTGAGTTCTGAGTCTCACAGCAGAGAGGCCTTCATGCTGCACTGGGTGGGGGCGGTGCGGCGCCGGGGTCAAGGTTTTATTTGAACTGCAGCTGAAGCCCACGCAGTGATCTCCCCCGCCATCCTTATATGGTTTTAGATGCTAACAGTTAGAAGAACATTCTAAAATAACTTAAATTTTGTAATACTATTAAATCTATAGACTGCAATAAAAATATTTAATGTACTTTGGATTTTAAAAAGCATTTAAAAATTTTAAACTGTTTTGGTTTTTCTTATTTTACAAATTTTCAAAAAAATTACTAGTCTTTTTCACTTCCAATTTGGATGTATAACAGGGTGAAAGAAATTACACATATTATGAAGATTTTAATTTCTATTTGAAATTTTTTTCAATTTTATGGTTGTAAAATAGTACTTCAAAATACATATCAACTAATAAAAATTAAAAAGTTTAAATTATCTATTTTATATAGATATATGAAATTATTTTGTATTGATATTAGTTATAATGTTAGATGAAGGTAATTTAATAAATACTTAAATTTTTACGTGGTTAATTTATACATAAGTATTCTATCTTCATTAATTTTATTGTTTATTATGCAAAATGACTTAAAGCAAGAAACAACATGTAACATAAATATGATCAAATAGGTAAATGAGAGCATGAGGTAACGTACCATTTTGTGGGATTTTTTAGAGAAATTTTTGGTTTACAATAAAATTGATAGAAGGGTGCAGAGATTGCCGTACAGTCCCTGCCCCCACTCCCACCTGACAGACTCCCCCACTGTCAACCTTGGTCACCAGATGGTGCTTGTTTACCACGGACAAATCGTCATCGCCCTAAGTCCACGGCGTACGGCTCCCTCTTGATGCCTGGAGCTGTACCTTCTGTGGGTTTGGACAAACGTGTAATGACATGCACACGTCATGGTAATATCACACAGAGCAATGTCACTGCCCTACAATCCCCTGGGCCCCAGCTGGTCATCTTCTCCCCGCCCCCAGCAAACGCACGTCTTTTTGTCTCACCATTTTGCCTTTGCCAGAATGTCACAGGGTTGGAATCAAACAGTCTGTAGCTTTTTCAGGTTAGTTGCTTTCACTTAACAACATGCACTTGATCCCTTCATGTCTTTTCATGGCCTCACAGCTCACTTCTTTTGAGTGCTGAATAATATTCGTGGCTGAATACATCAGTTTCTCCGTCACCTACTGAAGGACATCCCGGGTGATCCCAAGTTTCGACAATTAGGAACAAAGCTGCTATAAACATCGCGTGCAGGTTTTTGTGTGGACATAAGTTTTCAGTGCCTTTGGGTAAGTACCAAGGAGCGTGATTGCTGGGTTGTATTGTACACGTTCGGGTTTGTAAGCAGTCATCCAATGTCCTCCATGGCCACTGCCCATGTTGTGTCCCCAGCCCCAGGGAGCGAGGTTCCCGCCACTCCACGGCTTCAGCTGCCCTTGGTCTTGGTGTTGTCAGTGTGTGGATTTTGGCCATGCTGATAGGAGTGTGGCTGTATCTCGTTGTCCTTTTAATTTACATTTTCCTGATGACTTATGATGTGGATTATCTTCTAAAACAGGTGTAATTTTGTTGAAAAATATGAATCTTTGGTAGTAATAATTTTTCAAAAATGTTATCGAAAAATGTAACTTGAACAGTTCCATCTACACTGGCAAACCCCTGAATGACAGTGGATAAGTTCTGGTCCCCGCAGTTCTGTAAGTGGAGATTACACTTTGAATGTTAGCAATCTGCTAAGTTTTCATAAATCTTAAGGACTTGATATAAGGTAAGCCCTGATTGTCATTTTTAGTATATTCTCTATAGAGCTGAGTGGAAACTTTTGTAGCCGATGCAGGAAAGCACCTTCTCTACACGGAAAGTGTGGTGGGATGTAGTTGCCTGAAATTATCCATTAGCTGAATGTAAACATCTCAGTTCGGAACTTTGTGTGAGGCTGCTGGCGGCCTTTCTCGCTCCCCCATCCGCGGGCACGGGCTGTCCCCACGCCTTGACTGTTGTAAATGACACCGCAGTGACTTGGGGATACAGAGATTTCTTCAGAACAGTTCCCATTGCCTCTGCCACAGTGGCTTTCACGGTGGCCCGCCGCCCCACGGCAGCAGAAGCGCAGAGAGAGAAGGCGAGAAAGTCGCTCTCTTGTCTTACCTGCCTTGCCTAGGAATACGGCGTTTCTTGCAATGGACAGGTGTGGTCGCTAGAAAGGTTGATGTGGGCTTGGCTGCCGGGTTCGAGCCAACACGACACTGGGCAGAGGGGCCACGGCTGGTTCCTGCGTCAGCCGCTGTCACTGCCACAGAAAGGCCCGTAGTTTGGAAAACTCCGGCTGAGAATTTGGACACCTCTCGAAGTAAACGAGTAAATAACCTGTCCCAGGAAGCGTTTTGAAGGCGCTGAAAGCAGACATGTCCTCGTCAGCTGCAGGTCAGCAGCGGAGCCCCGTGCAGTGGCGGGACCCAGGATCTGCAGCGCGGAAGTGGCAGGTCACCAGGATGGTCGGGGGCTGAGAGAGGATTTGTGGCGTCCAAAGGCCCCCACCGCATTCGTTCCCAGCGACCCTGTCCCGGAGTCATGGGGCCCCGTGTTCCCCCTGCACTGGTACTCACGTCACCCCGCCGCTGCAGGAGGGAGGAAGGTGTGGCCTGCACGCGAAGACGTGCCTGCTGCTCGGGGAGAAGAGGACCCGGCCCAACCACGGCCACCAGGGAGGTAAATGACCCACCCGGTTTTTCCCCGCGGGGGGGCGCAGGGGCGCGTCACGGCTCCTGGGGAGAGGCGCGCTGCACGGGCGCGCTCCAGCTCTCAGCTGCGGCGCCGCCCGCGGGGCGGAACTGCACAGGTGCGCTCTTGGCCCGCGCGTCCCCCGACGGCTGCGAGGTCCCGCGAAGGAGGGCGGACCAGCCGTGCACTGCGGATTTCTGTGCTTCCGCCTCAGGGGTCAATTATTTTCCTATAAAGAGTTTGTGGTGCCTGTGCAACAGGTGCTCATCAGCAGCCTAATCACGTTGCTAAGGTGCTGCAAAAAGTGACCTTCAGAGACGACAAGCTCGGCAGCTATTTTCTAGCTAATTGTCCAAGCGATAGGCCTAACAGCCCACCTCAAAAGAGCGGGAAGGGTGGAGGGGTAGGACGCGACTCTTCTGCTGCAGCAACGCTGTGATAAAATGTGGGTCCCACAGACACGTCAGCTTGCCCGAGGAAAAGTTAACGGACACACGTTAACGTGGTTCATCAGAAACGCAACACGGAAAAAAATGCCAACTCAGCAAACGTGTTTTTCTTAATGCAGACTTATCCTTTCAGACACTCTCGTCTCTAATAACAGTAAAATAAACGCATAAAACTAAGGCTGTATTTAGAATTATTTTGTTATTGATATGATTTTAAATGATGTGTGTGAATTATAGGCCATAGGTAATAGACATTCATATGTGGTTTTTCAAAGAGAAAACGTAAAAGTAAAGGCCATCACATGTAGAAGTGAATGTATTTTGACTTCAAAAAATAATTTTTTCAGGATAATTACCCCATGAAATAAGAAATTGGAATGTGAGGCAATGGGCCATGCTCTATCGCCAACATTTTTAGACTCACATACGAGTTGTTATATTTAGACTTGTTAGTTCACAGGCTCCAAAGTGAAAATTCTATTCCGCAGACCCAACTGTTGCACCCATTGTATGAGCGGCCCTGACGCTGCTAAGCATGCCTTCTTTCCCTTACATTCTCATTCTTTCATAGATTTCCAACCGGGCACCTCACTCTTGCCCGGCAACACATAAGAATTGACCTCCGTGTATTTATTGCTTCAGTTGCCCCAGAAATGGTTTACCGTTTTTAATTATATAACTAAGAGAAAGAAAGTTGTAGTCTTATTGTCCTACACGAGTGATTTCCAACTGATGCACTGCAAGAATTTATAGAACATGCAATACTTGACTATTTAGTCAGGGGCACTGACCTCTCTCCCCTTAGACTGTCAAACAAAAAAAATGACAACAGCCAACACAATAGTCATCGGTGTGAATGAATCAAAATTATACCTATTATTTTGTCAGGTCAGCAAAATATATATTTTGGGGTGTGCTGCAGAATTTCCGTAATTAGTTTATATGTGCCGTGAGATGAAAAATGTTGAAAATCACTGTCCTACGCCAAGAGTTCCTCACTTAATCCTGTAAATCACACCTCGTGAGAGTCCCAGACTGTCCACTTGATGTATAAAGACAGCTCTGTGGGGAAGGCTGGCGTACGCACGCCTAAAACTGTCGCTTATAATGACTCAGAGGCGTGTGGGCTGTGATTTCCACCCAAGAAAAGAACATGAAGTAAGCTTCAGATCTTCCCAGCTAGGCCACTGAGCAAATACTCATTTTTATATTATTGTAGTATTAGTTCGGCTACAAACAAAAATTACTGGCTGTCTGCCTACGGAATTTTCTAGTGATGACAAAGACTCGCAATCAACTATTTTATAGTTATTAGAAATGTCTTATAAATTCAAACCAGGTTGGGGGACACTCCCACAAAGATGTTTTTCATATGTTGACTTACATTAAAAATTCACATGATCCTACAAGTTTTCATGTATACTTCTTGAAGGCAGTGCCTACGCTCCTGACATCCTTCCTACATCAGTATGCCTCTTCCGGAAAGTAGAACAAAGTATAAAAATCAACATATTTATGTGCAAGATGTGAGTTTAACTGGATTTTTTTACAGAGTATGTATTGGATTATTTCTAAAGCATTTTTACGATTATGAAAATAAAGAGAGAATGGGTAACTCTATTATTTCCTACTGGTGCTTTACCAAATTGCCGGAAATATACAGCTTAAACACAAACTTACTCTCTTCTGTTTCTGGGGGTCAGAAGCCCCAACTCGGCCTCGTTATTTTAATCAGGTTGCACATATTTCCTTTAGATTTTTGCTCCAAAGAAAGTAAGTGCACAAAGAAGGAATTAGCTTTAAAAAAAAGTACAAGATAAACCACTTTTTAAGGAAAAAATATTGTAATTTTAAATAACAGAAGCTAAAAGTGTCGTACCTGTTGTCATTTGCCCCCTCTGCGTGAAGCGCCAGGATTAGCAACTCCAGAAAGGCGGGTCTCTGTCTCTGCCAACTTTATCCTCGATCTAAGGAATGAAAATAATATGAAAATAGAAGCTGGTTAAGGTTTTTTTGCCTTTGGTGCTCACGAATAGTAGCTGACTCTTTCTTGTATTAGAATCAGACCTTGTACTACGGGACTGGTTCCCAGGCTGTGCAAGACCATTTTCCTTTCTGACAGCGCCAATGGAGTGGCCACATTGCCGTCCACCCCTGCCCTACGGCGTTCCCAACATGGCGCAAGTGACAAAAGCTCAGGCAGGCAACATTAGCATCGGTTCCAGTACAGTTTTACTGGCCTAAATTGCATGCATGCTTTATCAGTTCTACGCCGTAGCTCTATTTAAGTGTAATTCTGCAGTTTTATGGTTTGCCGAATTACACGGAAGTTGGCCAGTGTTATAGATTAAACAGCTGTGTTTTGGGGTTGAGATCACCATGTTGATAAAATTACAAGCTCCCGAAATATCTTGTCTTATTGTAGTTTTTCGGTGTTAAACTGTTTTTCAGCTTACAGGATCATTTGAAAGCGTATTACTTTTTTATTGTTATTCTATTACAGTTGTCCCAGTTTTCCCTGCTTTGCCCCACTCCGGTCAGCACCCCTCACAGTCACCCCCACCCTGCTGCCCGCATCCATGGGTCATTCATACGTGTTCTTCGACTAGTCTCTTCTCTTTCTCTCCACCCTTGTTCCCCTCCCCTCTCCCCTCTGGTCGCCGTCAGTTTGCTCATACTACACAGCTGAAAATGTATTACTTTGAAGTTTAAAAATAGGTAATAGGTAACAAAGCTCTCACCTGAAGCTTCAGACAGTAAGCGATGCCTATTCAGAAAGTGTCCCCGGAGTGCCATAGGGGCAGAACATCATTTCAAGGGAGCGGGACCCGCTTGCCACCCGCCCAATTCTGGGGAGGCTGGCGAGCAATCCACGCGGCTGCTAATCCGTCCTCGCTACCTAGAAACTAACACGGCGCCCGTGAAATGCAAGTAAAAATCAGCAGATACGGATAATATATCTCATCACCGTGGCTTGACCCACATTGCTCACTTTCCCCAAGTATAAAATGTGCTGCCCAGAAAAACAAAGTTACCCACAAAAGTATGTTGGGCCAACAGGTGAAGCTTTCCTTTGCACAGAGCATTCCCAAAGCCCCAGCTAAATAAACTCCCCAATACACACAGTGCCAACAACTTTTACAAACAAGGCGAATAGATGGTCAGCACGAAGTAGGAAGCAAACAATGATGACTATTGGAAGAAAAGACAAGTCGAAGTCAAGTCCTGTTATGAATGACTATGAGAAACATTGACTAAGCTCAATGATTTAAAATGCCCTCAAACGAAGTTCATATAAGGGGGACCCTCCAAAAACAGAATTTATTGATAAAAATTGTGTATTTATTCTTACATGTTTAAACTTCTGTCATCTTCAAAGTACTCTCCATTTGATGCAATACACCTATTGAGACGTCTTTATCCACTGCTCAAAATAGTTTTTGAACTCCTTTTTTTGATGCCTTTTAGTGCTTCTGCCGTTTTTTGTTTCACCTCTTCCACAGCAGCAAATGTTTCCCTTTGAGGACTTTTTTCATCTGGGGAAACAAACAAAAGTAAGTTGCTTTGTGCGTGATGGGCGTTATTGGGTGACTAGAGAGGGTGGGGCCCAGGGGTCATGAAATAGGCAAAGGCGTTAAAAGAGTCATCAGAAAAACTCACGGAGGCTGAGTGCAGCCTCTCACAACAAGGCCCGCTGGTCCACTGATGCAGATGGGCTCCTGGAACACTCCCCTAGCGGGGGAAGCCTGTACTACAAAGGCCCCGCCCTCCAGAAGAGAATTCTGGGTTTTTGGGTCCCTCCTCAGACTTGGAAACATAATGAAGCCCATGTCTCTAATATGCACAGTTCACACGAGGCGGGAGGTAGCTGTATCTTAGTTTTCTGTTTCAAAAGAAAAAAATCCATGTGCCTAAAATAACCCGAAGCCATGTCAAAAGAGAAACGATGACCACTCTATTTGCAACACAGACCCCACAAAGGCTTAACTTTCTTAACATACAAAGACCCCTAAAATTAATAAGGAAAACACCAAAATCCAAGAGAAAAATGGACAGAAGAGAAAGATGGGACGTTACCAGCAAAGGTAAAACCAAAGCAAAACAAGTCCATGTCTGAAAAGCACTGGGAGGGGGAAGCCCTCAGGATGTTCCAGCACCAAGTTCAAGTTCAGGCCACTCCTGGGCACAGAGCCCGGGGGTGGCGGGGGCGGGGGCGGGGGGGGCACACAATGTATGAGATGACAATTACATATGACAGCCATGCTGGAGGCTCCCTGCTCCTACGTCCTCCAGGGCTGACACTTCCCGCGCTAGTTGCTGAAGCCCTTGGCCTTGTTTATCAAGTGGTTCGGGGACAATCTGACGGCTTCCTAGAAGCCTGACACACACAAGTCCACCTCAGGTACACGTAGATACAATGTTCCAAAACCAAAGCGAAACCAAAACCTCACGATCTGCAGCGCGTCGGTGGGGCCGCTCTGCCCCCTAAAGTCGCACCCTCGTTCTCACGCCTGTCGTCCCAGGGACCGTCTGTACGAGGGTCACTCCACCCGCGATTTAACACCGGCCGGCGGCCGAGGCAGCCTGTTCTCCCCGGTGTGAGAGCGCTGCTGTCTTCCATTTTTTTTTCAGGCACTTTTTTTTCAGTTTGTCAAAACAGACTATTAGTGTTAACAAAGTTAAATCAAATTTAAATTAATGCAGACAGCTTAGCACATGGATATATTCATATGCAAAGCACATGATAGTCAAATCAGACAGTGAAGTTAATATAAGAAGCTTTAGAGAAAGAAAGTCACCTCAAGTGCATCTTCAGCTAATTGAGACTGATTGTAAATCACTCTTATTTCAAAGGCAGATCTAATCTTCCAGGGGTAGCTCTGCCCTGCGTGAAATTCAGAGCTCTTTGGATCTTGTTCCTTTTTCCTTTTTTCCCCTTTTATCTCCTTTAATCAGCGAGGTAGATGAATTTCTGTCTGGCAAGATTTCATTATCTTCTGCCTTGATTAGGAATTATCATAATTTGTAGTATTTTCTTTATGACCCTTAAAGGACTTCGGTCTCCGTTGGTTTAATAAATACACTAACATGTTACAGGAATAAGACTAAGGGAGGAAATCAGAGTGGATCGGTTATAGATAGGGTATATTATTTGCCTTTTTTAAGCAGGTATTAGAAATTTCTGAAGGGAGAAGGTACTTGGAGGTTTTTTTAAAAAAAAATAATTCTTGAAGAGTCAACTGCGGGCATCTTGATTGTATCTGACAGTGTGTAAGATGTTATCTATCCGGTGTCCTATGGCCGCTAAGCCACCTGCAAGGGCGTCGGATGGGCACGTGCCCTCGTGACGCGACGCCCCACGCTGAACAGTCACGCTCAGGCCTGTAAGGGTCTGACGGCGGGGAGGACAGCGCTGCCTGGGGGTGCTGAACTCTGTACTTGAAGAATCAGTACTCGGAGAATGAACTCCGGAAATGGATTCCTTAAGCCAATTCTTTACGACAAATATGATTTATCCAGGTAACGTGTGTGAGTACTGGGCCCAAAGCGATGTGAACTAATTACCTCATAGCTCTCTCTATAATATCAATAGTCCATTTTTATTAACCATCGCTGTTCATGTTCTGTGACTTTCCTATTCACGTAGGACAGGTTGTAGCTCACCTGCATTATGGTTGTCATGCTGATGACACGCTCGCTCACGTCTGATGAGCCGAAGGGAGCTGCACGGCCCCCGGCACCGAGGACCGAGAACCTGCCTCCCGGCGGGAGGGGCCAGGCGCGTGGCTAGCTCAGGGCATATTGTTTTCTATCATCCAAATATATCATTACAAGTAAAAAGCAGGCATTCGTTTCTATTGTCAAAATATGTAATTATAAATAGAAGCATGTAAATAAACTTCGAAAGAGTAGCATTGTGGAAAGTAATGTTTTTCTAAAAGCAACAGATATGCATTACTCTTTCCGATCGCTTATTTTATAAACGATTATTTTGCTATTATTTTGTTTTAACTTATGCATTTATTAATTTGTCATTCACTTATTCACCTCATATCGATAGAGCTGGCTTGCTGAGTGGATTATCTCCCTGCGTCCACTGTGGGGGGCGGGGGGGGGGCAGGACAGGGCATCTCCTGATGTCCTAATTTCCCCCTGGGGGTCGCCGAGTGTGAAGTCCTCCTGCAAATCTTCAAAAATGCAGGAAATTGAAATCCTATTTCTCTCTCAAAAAACGTTTGTTTGAAATGAGAGTAAATTCTCTTAGTGATGTGAATGCCACAGTTGCTCATCAGTGGGTGTGTTTTCATAAAAGCTAAATTTACATGAAAAACAGTGTGAATTTCCTTTACCCAATGACAAATGAAACATATGACCACATGTCTTTAATATTAAGTGAAGTTTTTTTTCTTTTAAATCCTATAGACAAAGTTTTCTTTTGCCTATTGCCTAACTAACGTTACAAACCCCAGCTGTGTTCCGCGAGTCCCGTGGGAACAGGGAGCTGCGACCTCGCAGGCCAGCGCGGAGCCTTCTCCCCGAGATCTCCCGGGAGCGAGCGCGCTCCCCTTATCTCTGTCTTCTCATGTGGCTGGAGAGCCCCGCCCCTTCTTTGGAATCTTGCTTCCTAGTTCTCTAAAACTGGAATTCCAGTTGCACGTAGAATACATACTTGAGGCTATTACCTAATAAAACAAGCAGACCAAAAAAATAACTTTTCCCTCTATTAGTACCCAAATGTCCTTTGGGGGAACTTGTCTGTCTTTGAATAAAACCAATTGGGCCTAGTAGGTCCCCCCACCTTTTCCTAAGCAGAGAACAGACATGTGGTCAAATTAGGCCAATAAGTGAACTAAAGCAAACACTTTTTGTCTCCGAAAATGGACAAAATTATAATGAACAAGAACCGTATCAAAAATAAAACCATTTAGTTGTCAAAGCAAGTGTCCGGGAAACTGCACCCATTGATCCCAGCAGCATAACTAGTAGCTGCTCCTTTCCACGTACTTGCTTCTTCTCGGGTAACCTCAGGGTCGCCGCTGACGACAGCAGATCCCGGCACTAACAAAATTATGGCTGAGCATTGGGGGACTTGCCAATAATGAATGAGCTGGAAGGATAAATCCCAGGGGCACGAAACATGTTGCTTTAAAGACAAAGAAGATCGATACTAATCTGACCCAGTCAGGAAGGAAGAGCACATGCAATTTACCACCCAACCTTCTGTTTGAATTTTGCGTTGCCAGAGACAAGGGTTGGATGCTATCAAATCATCAAGTATTTTGTTTTTGACATTATCAGAGAATTTGATGGTTATGTCCACTCAGAGGGACAAGTTCCCACACTACTCATTTTATTTTAAAACCTGGCTGTACTTTAAGGAAAACGGAAGCTAACGAGAAGGTGCGCTGTCAGGTGGTCCTTGCCGCCCTCTTACGTGTCCATCGATTTAATTATTGATGAGGCAACCCCTCTTTGCCAGCGTGATGCCAGGGGCCCAGGTGACAGCAGTGAACTTCCCATTGGGCTCATGTACCTGGACGGGCTTTGGTCCTGACCACTTAGGTGACAGGGACCCCCATCCTCGTGCCCCACCGTCCTGCCGCCGTCGGCACCATCCCAGTTTCCTCAGCTTCTTATTCTTGAATTTCAGAAGTTCGTGGAGCAGGTCCAGCAGTTGCACCAGTTGCACCAGTTGCACCAGTTGCATCGGTTGCATCGGTTGCACCACAGAGCCTTAGATTTGAAGTTCAGTTTGCTCCTCAGTGCTGATGAAGCTCCTTGTACTTATTTTTAGCTGACTTACTGCATCCCCCCAAAATTGAGTACACAGACATTCCCAGGCTTGCCTACGTCCCACCCTTACCTGCGCATGCGTGCACCGACAGATGCTGTCTCCAGCTCGGAGTGCAGGCTGGGCCTTGAGAAGGCAGGGTGGCCCTGGAAAGAGCTATTGGGGTCCCTAAGGAAGAGTGTACCAGCTGCAAATAGGACACGAGAACCCCGGGGAACACTGCGTGTCAGAGCGTGACAGGATGAATCAGCGAAAGGTTTACTGAGAAGGACAGACGGAGGCTGACTGGAACCCAGGTGTCTGGACACCCAAGGGGACATCATTTTGAAAAGGAGAGAAAGTTTAAAATACCACCTGTTGTAGAAATTGGGATCTGTGATCATATATCAATCGAGTCTGCTTAGATGGTTCTCTGCTCTGAATCGATCAGTCTGTTCCCTGTTTCAGTGAAACATTTGTAGGAAAGGGGTCGGCGAAAAGCATGAATGGCCTGGAGCTGGAAGGAAGGCAGCAGTGGCCCCAGTCCTCGCTTTTCGACTTGCTCAGCCAGGTTGCTCGGAATCTGTGAATCTGTTTCCTGACTTTGAAAATAACATACGGGATATCTATTCTACCAAAATTTTTTGTTAAGATCAAATTGGTGTCTATATGTAAATCTACTTTGTAAAAGGTCATATGCCTTTAGGGGGATGTTTATGTTTTAGAAGAAAAAACAGTTTATCTTTTTAACGAATGACTCGCTTTTGTATTGCCCTTCTCTCTCGCCCCTTCCCTGCTAAATTTTGAATAATGTTTTCATTTAGTTAATCAGGTTGAATGCAGGACTCGCCCCTGAGAAGGGGGTTGATATAACCTTTAAGACTCTCCTTAGGAAATTATAATCAAGAAAAGGGGGGCCTTGGACTGCAGAATTATGATTAAACTTCACACAGGGGAATTATCCTGAAATTATCTCCTGGGAGCAAAGAAGGCAAGACAATCTTAACGAAGGAGTTAATTTAGCAAAGTCAGTGATCAGCAAGTCAACCCAAAACTGGAGAAACGCCTGCAGGCTGCCTCGGCTTGCTTGGGGCCTTTCTGTCCTCGGGGGACAGACAGTTGCCCGTTGGGAGAGCCAGCCCCCAGCACACAGGGGCTCGGAGGGCCGCAGGGCTGAGGGCCACGATTCCGAGCCCCCTGAGTGCACTGGGAAACTCCGAGACAGCCCGCACGGCTCTGACACGCCCGCGTCCCAACCAGCGTGCCCACTCTGATGCACCCCGCGTCCCAGGCAGCATACAGGAAGGACATAATGTTTGGCCCTAAAGTTTCTAAATGCCAACAGAGCCGGTGAACCTGTGGGCTGATTTTCTCACGACCATCAGACACGCAGGCAAGAGGGGTCACTGACTGAGACCCATCATTTCCAGGGGCCTCAGAAACCACGAGCATACAGATACGTGCATGCACACATATGTACACCCACCCCCACATGCATGCGATGTACATGCGTGCACGCACGCACACACGGCTGTGTCACTGGTGGATCACCAGCCAGCGCTCTGGTCACCTGCCCTGACACCCGTGGCTCAGGTCCTCGGGCACCTCCACATCTCTGGCTACAGGTCCTCACAATGAAACGCGACTCAGCCCAGAGTCAGGAAGGGCTGCAGGGGTGTGGCCACATTCCTGGAGACAGACAAATGCTGTTTTGCATTGCAGAGAGGACTGGGGTGATGGGTGTGCTTAGATAAAGGACAAACTAATTAACTTGTCAAACCTTCCTCTCAGGCGGCAAGGTTGGGATAGAGTCTTGCGAAATGGAGCACAGTGTCAAGCATCTGCTTTCTTGTCCTTCCTGGTGCCCCAACTTGTGACACCAGGTTACCCCCCGGGTTGGCACTGTAGTTACAACAGTGGCTGGGGACATTTTCCCGGTACTAAATGGTCCGTTCGATTTTTAATCTTGAGTGTATGTATTACAATTTAGACATAATTTGAATGAAGTAGGTATTAGAGTTCTCAGAGAAGCAGGACCGATAGATTATATATAAATGTAAATATATGGAAATAGAGAGAGAGGGAGAGAAAGAGAGAGAGAGGAGAGACTTACGAGGAACTGGCCCCGGCAATGACAAGGCTGGCAGTTCCTCAGCCCTGCGGGTGGGCGCAGAGAGCCAGGGAGACGACCGGCCCGTCCGCAGGCAGGAAAACCCGGCGGCCCAGGCGGAGAGCGAACAGGCCGGCGGGAGGAGCTCTCACCGGCAGGGGAGACGTCGCCCTCGGTGTTCTGCTGGGCTTCGGCCGCCTGGGCAGGTGCACCCACAGTGCCACGGCGATGTGCTCCACCGACACCGGCAGGGGACTTAAACGTCCGTGTCATCCAAACACACCCTCACAGGGACATGTAGAATGACCCAGTCCCACTGGCACGTAATAACGTCAGTGCAGGACACCGAAGACAGGACGAGGGGTGAGAAAGCGTCCGCGGTTTCTGACGAAGAGGTGGACGGTCAGGTTTGTATTTTAGGAAACGTAATTCCTTCAAGAGTTCAAGACAGGTGCGCACGGGGTCTGTGGCGGAGGCTGAAGGTTACCGCCACCGCTGAGATGTCTTGCACGAGCGCCGTGGCAACAGGAGAAAGGCTTTCCCAGCCTCTAAATCAAAGGGAAGTGAGTAACTTAGGCCACCAGGTGGCCTTTACCCCCAGCACTGCCCTCAGGGGTCTCAGGCAGACGCCAGGGCAGGCTCCTCCCTGGGAGACAGGGGCCCTGAGGGTCGCCCAGCCGCCAGCGTCCCCAGGGCCACCCGGCCTTCCCAAGCCTTTCCTCTTTCAAATCTCCTGTGGGCATTTCCCCCGATCAATGTAACAGGCTTCACCTCATCTTGACATCTGCTCCTCAAGGGACCCTGTCTAATGCAAGGGCACCAACAGGCATACAAACAGGAGAATAAGAAGTGGTTTTGGGATTCAAGTTAACAGGAAACCTTAGCTGATTTTATGAGACAGTAAAAGGAAGAGGTAAGTGCTATTCGAGTGTGAAATGGTGACCACGTTACCTGAGGTTTTAAAAACAGGGAGGAAAGCACCTGAAGGGAGCATTAGGGGTCCGAGCGTGTCCAGGATGAGGCGCCTGGGGCCTCAGGGGCCAGTGCCCAGGGGGCTGTTAACCAGTGTTAGTCACGGACTCACGAGACAGACAAAGGCCAGAGACACGAGGGCGACAGTCCCCAGAAGGAGAAGATGATGGGAAAACGGGACAAACTGTCGTGATTTTATACTGGCTGAAGGCTAACAAGCCCGCCTGCTGCACTGGGGTGGGTAAGAAGTGGACAGGCGGTGACTCGTGGTGCAAGCGGCGGCCAGGGTGTCGCGCTGTGCGGCCGCCGTGACCCCGGCTAACTGGGCCTGGGCACGTCGAGGGTCACATCTCAGAACAGAGACCCTGAGCTCCGGACCACGGCATTTGATGACGAGCAGCGGACACGTCCGGCCTGCCCTACGAGGGAGGACACCATCCCTGCTTCCTGAGGACATTCATCCTTCACATACCTGTCAAATGACAGGCTGGGAAAAGAACATTCTATGGCTCTCTCACAAAATATGTGGAAACACAAGATACCCCAGGAAACGCCTCTCCCAGCGCCAGTCACCAGCAAACATGTGGTAAAACAATGTGACTGTCTTGAAAAACCGAAAAGCTGGTTAACACAATTAGGTGCCACTTTCCTGCATGACCTCCAGCCCCTCACCTGAGTTACTCCCGTGAAGAGTGTGAGTGACACGCAGGGAAAGTCAGGAAAGGAGGAAGACATGACTTCCAATGTTGCAGATGGGCACGGCGGGCTCTTGTTGTGACCATGGGTGTTTTTCATCGCCGTGGATTCTCTCGTTTGTGGGCAACACCAGTGAATTTAAGGTGGTGCCACAAATGCTTCACCCTGATTCCCTGCCCCTCAAAGCCGGGGATACTTATTTGTCTGCTTAGACTTAATTATCTCAGGAGTCAATGCCCTGAGGACAGTGTTCTTAACCTCCAGCAAGCGCTGTAAGGAAACCTCTCTCCTTTCCTCCTTTTAAACACGAGTCCTGTGTCTCTTTGGGGAAAAAAATAGATCTGCCTCACAGCCTGTAGTTGTGTCCGTCAGTAATACAACGCACCCTGAGACTGTAACAGTAACGTTTGCGACATCGCGCGGCCAGTTGGTATTTTACGAGATGCCACTTTGAACACCCTCTGCTCTGCGAGAAGACGTTGTGCGGAACGAAGCTTGGAACCCAGGGCCACCAATCCCCAAATGTCCTGTGCCCCTGGGGCTGCTCCCCGCCCTGCACTGATGGCAGCAACAGCTGGTGGCCGCCGCTTTGGGACAGCCTCTCATATTTATTCAAACGCACCTTGCTGGGGCACTGGCCTTCCCCCGGGAGGAAGCTGCGGCCCCTCCCCCGGAGCTGACAGGGGGCTCCGGCCTCAGCCTCGCCGCGGGCAGCGGGCCTGTCCACGGTGGGCGACACAGAAACACATCCGTCTCTGGAGGGAAAAGGAACTGTCCTCCGAACTGAAGGGGCGGTGTGGCAATTCACAAACACTGTCTGTGCCCAATCCTGAATTTCGAGGGTCACGTATGTCCAGTTGTCACGTGATTTCCCGAATCTAAACAGGGAACACAAACGGGCTGACCGCGTGGTCGCTGATTCACGTGCAGCTGCAGACTCACGGGACGCGGGGCTCGGTCTCTGTTTGGTAAAGTATTAGCAAAATACCCACATTTTACTTTCCTATAAAATATAAATAGCTAAACAAGATGTGTGTGGAATATACGCATGTTGTGGGATTGAGGTGATACATCACCACCAACGGCACGTTGAGGGTTCGGTGAGAGCCCGGCGAGTTCGCGGCCTTTCATCCAATGGCTTCGGTGTCCTTTCTGCCACCCTCCTGCCTGCTTCCTATCGCAAGCTTGACGGAGGGCCTGAGGCCCGCACCTGCGTGCGCCTGTCCTCGAGAGGTGCGTCCGCAAGGCGACATAGTCTCACCAACAGGAGTGACATGGTGGGGTGTCCCAGCCTTCAATTGCATTACATGCCAGAGTTACGGGAAGTCACTCCATCACTGCATTACGCTACGTAAGACCCCATCTTTGGGTGGGGGGAGAGAGAGAGACTTGCCCTTCCTGACTCTGAAGGAAGAAGCTGCCGGTGGAGAGAACCATGTGGCAAGGATGGCAGGCGGCACCCAGGCACTTCTCGTGGTCCCCGCCATCACCAGCAAGAAGACAAGGACCTTAGCCAAGCACCCACGGACGATGAATTTCATAGTTATACCCATGCCCTGAGTAAGCAGAGACGAGGCGAGTCCCCCGTGGCCTCCAGAGGAGAAGGCGCTGGGCCTGAGGTCCTGGTCCAGGCGGCGAGATCGCAGCCTGAGGACCGACTAAGCCGTGGCCAGACTCCTGACTCACAGAACCTGCCAGATAACAGCGTGGGCTGCTTTAAGCTGCTGAAGGGGTGGCCCCATCTTTTGCAGCAGCAGAAGTGCCTTTGTTCCCCCGAGCACAAGACACTGTCATACCTCAAGCCAGGACTCCGGGGGCTGCGTCCCCCCCACTGCATCTGACGAGCGAGCCCCTGTGCCCGGCTGAAGTGCTACTTCACTGTCTTCTCTTTGCAGACGTGCCTGGCCTAAAGTTGCAGAATTGAACACTCTTCTCCTGAACCCTCACAGAATGATCAAAGGCAGGACCCTGCATGACGTAGCCTTGCTAAGCGCCTGTTTCTCCGCCCCTTCCCCCCGTGTCCGTGCAGGTGCATGGGGGTCCACACACAGATATATGTACAAATTATGGTCTAATTGTGCAAAAGAAGGAGCCCCGATTTATTTCTGTTTCTCCACCACCAAGTATGAGTGTTTGGTGTGTGCGCATTAAATGAGTATGAAGTCACATTCCTATGTAATGATATTGCAATTTAATAATTATAACTCTAATAACCCTGGCATTAATGAACACTGTGTCCCGGGCACCGGGCAGGGCCGTTTTCGGACATTTCCATCAATCCTCACCGCCTAAGTGCCATTCAAAGCCCAGTGTCTCACTGACAGCAAATGGTAACATCGGCTTCGCCTGCGTCCAAAGCCCATGTTTTTCTAACGATTCCTTGCTTCCTCCCCCAACGGAATGTGAATGCTAACAAGAACCCCGAATTAGAAGTCCTTAGATACAATCATACTAGCGCATGTCACAATTATGATAACAATAACAGTAATTTATTGTGCACAGGTAGTAAAAGTGCTTAGTCTAAGTTACTGTTTTGTACATTATTTATCACACATACGTGCTTGGAGTCACAGGGTTGTAGGCTGACAATAAATACACGTGGACCGATAAGCAGGAGTAGAAACCTGAACTTCACGAGTTCCTCCCTGAATGAGAAGTCAATGAAAGCTCCCGGCGCGCCAGCTGGGGGCTGAGGAGCACAGGGGGCGAGCTGGAAACCGGGTGCGGACGCCTGTGCTCTGTCCGGGAACGTGCCCGGGAGCCTCCTGGGGGCGCGCGCGGACCGCAGAGACCAGCGGCCACCCGAGCGCGCCACGGTCATGGGGCGCGGGCTCTGCTCGGCACTCTGCATTTTTTCCCACGTGTAGGCCCTTTCTCGGTATTTTAAAAATTAAAAAAAAAATTTAAAAGGGGGTGATTTTCATTTCAAAAGTGCTAATAAACATATTTAGGTATTTTAATTCCATCTGTTATGATCGGTGTGATTGTCCTTAAGACTATAGGCCCTGAGGAGTAAAATGGATGTCCCTATGCCATAGAAAACGCCGATTTTGCCTCTGCATGTTCAACTTACTACAACCCTTCAGAAACCACGTTTCTGTCATAATTTGGAACATAAGTTATACACAATGTAGCCGACAAAACAGCATCGTTGTCATCTGAATAATAAAGCCATCAAAACGGATATATGCATTTTTTTTCCCCGAGATGAAAGTCGATGCGTTAATCCAGAAGGCTTAAAAATAAAAATCCTCCAAGGCGAAGACCTTCAGCAAGGTAGCGATTTAAGATTAAAAGCAGAGCTGCAGGCGAGGCGCAGCCTTTGACAAATCCGTGTGATCACAGCGGCTGATGAGCTCTCAAGCCGCAGCCTGTCTGTCTTTTCTCTATTGATATTGAAATCATGGAAATTACAACAATAAATTCTCCTGGTGATATGTAATACTTGAGTAACTTTCTTAACAAACCACAATTTGCCTCTGCCAGTGAACTGCCAGAGAGGAGGCACTGCCCCGCCGACAGGCGCGGTCAGGGCTGGGGACCGGGGCCGGAGCCGGGGGCTGGGCTGCACCCAGACCCAAATCAGACACCAGTTTCACTCCCTCTCCAGTTTTCTATACTCCCCGCTGCAGCACAACTTTCTGATGAATGACAGTGAATAGAGATGAGCTTCTAAAATTATAACAGATAATGAGAGATTTTCCTTTCAAAAGTGAAACAATTTTCAAATAAAAGCTAACCTACATCTTTTAAAAAGCTTAATATTTACCAGGTGTGTGTTCTAAGATCTTAATGTTGCATGGTTTATTTAAACCCCTCAACAGCCCCACGCGGAAAGGGATGCTGGTCTCACTTACAGAACAGGGAACGCAATTCCTCAGGCTGAGAACTTGCCCAGGCCTGGAGTCGCCGCTGGGTCTCACACTTGGACATGGGGGCTTCGGTGCTACTTAACTAGTCACTAAAGGAATATATTTTTTTAAAAACTTACCAATACTGATTTTGGTTTTTGTCAAATTCTATTTATTGAAATGTAAACGGACGCTATTAACCTCCTTTAAGAACTAACCCTTAGGCAGGGCTTCATATTGAAAACCTGTAATCAGACATCCTCGGCTTTTGAAATACTGCATTGTGCTTTCTTTCCTCAGTCACCTAAACATGTTAAATATGCTTATTGAAGAAACTCATGTTTTTCAAAAGCTTCTGTGTTAACATAGTTTGTTAGTTATAAGGAATTGACTTAGATACCTAATAACTGAATAAATGAATTATCGAAGACATTTTACACAGATCGAATCCCAAGTGAGCTCACTATTCGTGTACCGGCTCCCATGGACTCTTCCGTGCTAATGACACGGTGTGTGGTGTCGCAGGTCATCATGACTGCTGGGTACCAGCACAGATACCGAGGCCGACCCAGACATAAAGCGCCTGGTTGTCTCAAAGTGGTTTGGGTGATTTTCACTGTTGGTTTTCTTTTCCAACCTACCTTCGTAAATGTTATACAACTCTAAAATTCTCTTTAAAGTTCTTTTAAAAACTTTGAAATTATAAGTGCATAGATATATCGTTCTATTATTTTGAGATTTATTTTTAAAAAGGCAAAATCCAGAAAAAAAGTCTTTAATTATTTCACAAAATCAGTACCAGAGCCAATTTTTACAGTAATTGTACTTTAAAGAAGGATCACTTTTTAGTGTTTATAATCAACTTACATAAATAATAATGTAAATCCCAAAATACAGACTTCAAACTGTCCCACCACATAGCTAATGGACAGCGGCACACATCAGTATTGATCTGAGAGACAGTATCTAAATCATCTGGGCACTCCATCGATTTCTTTTCAGAACATCAAATGTTTCTTATAACAAAATCAATGTTCTGCTGGACAGGACATCGGGCTGAGCCCGCGGCCGCTCCCTGGGCAGTACTTGCAAAACCATTGCTCCCTCCCCATTAGGTCGGTGCCATAAATCTGCGAACGAAGATTAATTTGGAGGGTACAAAGGACAACACATGGCTGCTACTAAGGACAGCCCGGGCCGATATTGTGTGCAACCCGCTCACAACGGTAGGAACGGAGACGCATCCCCGTTGGGGTAAGTGCTGGTTACTACATCAGAAAGAGAAACAATGACTTTAACAAGATTGTTCTTAGTGACAGTACCTCTGGCAATGCGTGAACAAACAAACACAAGCCAGTAAACTCAGGACATCGGCCCAGGCGAGGAGGGTCACCAGCCCCCGCTGCCCCCACGGTGTGCCTGTCCAGCACGCAGAGGGGACTGGGGTTCAAACAGCAAGTCTGTCCACCTCCCCCACGTCGTGGAGACTTATAACTGGACACGCTAAACACTGTGTTGTCAGGTCACATTGAACGCCAGACATTAGTAAGGCAGGTCTAAACCTGGGAGGGTTTTTTTTCTTTAGAGAAGTAAATATTTAGACTAAAAATAACTTCAAAGCTTAATTTACTAATTTTGAAACTAATTTAAACATTTATGACATTACCTTTTATGATATTTTCCACATTTTTGTGTATGCACATTTATAGCTTTGCACATGTAACGTTTTCCCGTTTGGTTTTGCATGTGTGTGTGTCTGCAGAAGTGTGTGAATAAACTGATGTCACCTTTACTTTCAAATGTCAATATAAAAAATAGTGACAATGCTGATATGTTGTTTACTTATCTTCAAACTTACTCATTACAAGTAAATTATAAGCATGTGACTCCTTTATATTCGAGCATTTCTTGTCCAATCATTTACATATTGAAATGCACACATTTTATTTACCAAAAAAATCCCTTTTCCTTTTATAACTCCTTTATATCAAAGTCAGGTCATTTTTTGATTTTTTAAAAATGATATTGGTAAACAGATTATGTTATTTTCTGTTTATTATCCAATACTTCAGGGAGTGTGGTGGGAAGAATAACCCTCCCCCCCTAAAGCCGTCCATGCCAGGACTCCAGTTCATGGGGTCAGGTGACCTTCCGTGTCGAGGACTCTGCCCACCCGCCAGAGTTAGGGATATTCGGGTGGGGAGATGACCCTGGTCCCGTAGGACCCCCGGCCTGACAGAAAGGATGTGCGCTGGCCCGTCCCGCGCAGACCCCACCAACCACATTGGACTATGGGGCCCTTGGCACAGGGTTGCTGTGTTTGAGGGGCTTCATTTTATATTTATTTCATTTTGACTAATTTGGCTTCGGCTGCCCTAGTGGGAAGCTCAGCACGTGAATCACTGAGTTTTTATCATTATTGTCAACCACACACAGAGTTGAACTTAAAGGGAAGTCCTACAATATGTTACACAAAATAATAAACATACAAGTATCAAAAATATCAAAACACTTATACACATTTTAAGCTTTATCAAAACAAAAGAGCCACTGAAACAACTGAAATCAAGCATCAGAATTCCAGAAAATTCGTATTTTCACTTTGTGTGTAAAGGATATGTAAAATCCCATGGCATGGTATAAAATAATCGATTATTTCACTACAAAAGTCCCATTAAACTAATATTGAAACCGAACAGTAAATGCTGTTTACTTTTCCTTGACACGCTCCGTTAAACAATGACAATAACGGAGTATCACGCTGTCTATTCTGCAAAGAGGATCTCAGAGTTTTATATTGGAGGATGTGATTAGACCCAGAGAGGAGATGTTAATTTCACGCTGTTAAAGTCTTAACCCTTCCCTGAAGGCCCACCCCCGGCTCGGTCACGCCGGTATCTTAGGCATCCTGCAGGCTGCGTTTGAGTAGTTGGGAGATTTCTCATTGGTTGCCGCCCCGATGTTTGCGCCTCAGTTTAAAATTCATCTCTGATTTTAACTAACCTCGAATAACACACACAGTCCCGCTGACAGAGCCAAAGACCGAGTCACGCTAGGGGAGGCAAGAGGCAGGAGAGACCCCCTGCCCCCCCACCCGAGACACCTCCCGTGGGATGAATGACCCCGAGGGGCACTCAGAGAGGAGTCATGCCTGTCAGGAAACAACGTGTGGCACTTTCTGGAAATCGAGAAAGCTCTCCATGACCGAATATCACGTGGGGTCATTCGCGGCTTGGGAAAGCATGGGCAGCTCTGTCCACCGATCACACGTGGTTAGTGTTGTCAAAATAAATGCACGAGATGGTTGACTCTTTTTTCAGCTCGTTTTCCGCAGATACAATGAAATTGAAACATCAGGAAAGCTACGTAGTACAGATGCTTTATTCTCTGACTCACGGACAGCTTCCTGTGTACCTACGCCTCAGACTTCAAACTGTAGTTCTGTCACTAACGGTGGGATTTAAGAGACACAAAAAAGCTAAGTAATCGCCTGAAGTTCAAAGAGGTATTCGGTAATAAGCCTGGAGTATTAACTTAGAAAGACGTCATAATTTACAAAAGAAGCTCACTCTCGAAGTCTGAGTTTCAGAAAGATTATATCCCAAACCAGTTAGGGATGTAGAAACATGAGATTTTTATCTGTAATGGTCAGGAAACCCCATCCGATCCACACAGCGAGGGGTGGGCTCTGACGCTCCTTCCGTGAACTGGTGGCCAGTTGTCTCCCCCATGCGGCGACCGTCCCACGCGCATTGTGCCACCGCTGAGGGGTGCCAGGACCTGGTAGAGAAGCTTTCCTGTCGGCAGGGGGACTGTCTCACCGGGGCCCTGATCCTGCTGTGGTGAAATCTCCACGTTTTCGCCTCCTCAGAAATCCTTTGTGTCTCATTGGTAAATACTCACTCACTGCTCTTAAATGTCATCTGCCACCCCCACTAAATGTCTCTTTATTTCACCAACTCAGCATCGGCAGTCAGTGCAACGAAAAGTTGTTATAGATGAATAAATGGATGAACTTAGAGGCCGCTTTTAATTGGTTGACACAACACTGAACTCTTCTCTGAAACTAGAAATGTGTCCACTTTAATCAGTTTCCCAAGGAGAGGAAACGGCCGGTCCGAGCATCAGGCCCCTTCAGGGACTCAGCGAGCGCTACTGAGTGCTAGTCTTGATGCACGGGGCTCTTTGGAACGTGAGCGCTTTTATGAGTGAAAATTGAATTTGATTTCTAAATGTGGAGCTACAACCAAAATTCTTCTTCCTGAATGAAAAGGCTCGTTTTTATGTTGCCAATGAATGTAAGGTTCCAATGAATGTTGCCAATGAATGTAAGGTATGACATTAATAGCAAAAGCTTTCTTTATAAACAAAAGGAAATATTACATTTTAGTGCTGATGAAGAAAATCTTTACAAAATCAACGTAAAGACACTTAAAAACGGAGAGGTCAGTGGGTAAAAACCCACAGGCGCTAAAGAAAGTTTGGTTGGCATCAGGGGGCAAAAATGGAAACTGGGTAAAAAGAAGAGGTGAAGAAATGTGGACACTTAGGAAGCTGTACGGGGGGCAGAGGCGCGGCCGCGGGGCTGCGGGACGGCACCCCGTCTGCTCGGCCGGTCGGGGCGGGCGGCAGCTCGCGTGTGGCGGGGCCGCCGGGCACCCGGGCTGCTCGCCTCCGGCCACGCCAGCCTCTCCGCGCCCGCCCTGCCTCAGCGCGCCAAGCCACCTGCTCAGCCTGTCTCTCCCGCCCCCCAAACTGGGGCCAGGCCCGTCAAGCCAGCTTCGCTGGGGGAGCGCCCATGCTCAGTCTCCTCGCCCCGACGCGCCCCTTGAATCCCTAAGCTGGGGAATCGTCGCAACGATTGAGCTCCAGGGCCCGGAAGTATTCTACCAGGGCACGAAGATGCGTCTGCTCACAGTGGACAGACTCAAATGACGCTGCGGAGTCAGGGCACCTGGGTAAAATTCCCTAAGCTGTATGGATGCCGTGGGTCAGCGGATGTAATGGCATTAGTAGACTGAGCATCTCACATGCCAGGCGCACTTAATAAATATACAGACATCACACACGGGCGCGCATGCCTCTGCTCACTTCTATCTTTAAGGCTCATGTGGTTGTGCAAAACATGCATTATTTTTGTTCCCATATATAATATTTATTAGCTCGATAAATACTGAATGAGCTCCCGTTATGTTCCAGACACTGTTTGGGGCACTAGGGAGTCAGGAGAAAAACACATTATAAAGATAGGAAAGACAAATGAACTATGGCAAACCAAAATCACCACCATCTAGAAGCAACATTTATGTGGACTGATCTTAAATAAAGGCGCCAAACAATAAAAGATCCGAGAAACAGGCCGTGGTTTCCGTATCGATTACTGTATCTGCTGGTTAAGAATGAATTTTCTTACATCTTCATTGTTTTGTGCACTTTGAAAATTCACTAACTGAGCGTGAATTACTTTGATGCCATGAGAGCAAAGGGGGAAAAGACAGATTAACCAACAGGACAATACAGTAGAGACAAAATTTCTCTAATGAAGCCTTATTTAAGTATAGAATGGCTTTCTACTTAATCCCAACACAATCAAAACTCTTATTTAAAAGATGCACTTTGTCAGCTGCTTAGTTTGATGCTATATAAAGCTGCCTTTCAGATGCACACACAGGAAAAGCCATTTTCCTTTCCCAAACGCACTTTCCTCCCCACCCCACACCGTGCGTACAAAACAGAGGTTTGGAAATGAAACGCTGCCCGCAGATCCTCGCTGGAGAACCCCTGAGGCCGCACTTGGCTCGGGGGCAAGATAGTCTCGGGCAAGAGGCCTGTTAGGGAGGAAGAAATAAAAAGCAGAAAAAGGATAAAGTGTGAGGGACTCTGAGTAGACACCGACTTCATAAAACAATAAGAATAGTATGTTTCAGGGTAAAAACGCTACATACGCAACAGGTGCACAGGGTAATGAATGGGTCTGAATCCTGTTTTCTGGAAGAGAAAGTCATTCGTTCACTAGAGGCTTCATGGACACGGACAACAGTGGGGCAATTGCGGGGGCGGGGACAGGTGGGCGTGGAAGAGGGCATAAGGGGGGATAAGTGGCAATGAAAAAATACTATAAAAATTAATTTAAAAATAAAAATAAAAAAGCTTTAAAAAGCCAGGAAAACGTTTGGTAAGTTTTACATTTCTATTGTAATTTCTAGGAATCTATAGCAGGTTCATATTCAAAGTAGGTGAGAAGAAAATAATGAAAAGAGAAAGTAGAAGTGATCAGTTCCAAAGAGGCAGGGGCGGGGAGAAATAAAGTAAAACAAACACAGCACTCAAAATTAGATGACAATTAAAAGTGCAAATATATTAGTGCTTATATTGTATGTAAATGGGTGAAATGTTCCCATGAAAATTAAATATTATCAGGCTGGATTTTTAAGAATCCAATTTTACACTCCTAAGGAGCAGGAAAGATTGAAAGCACAGGATGGAAAATGATAAACTAAGAAAATTCTAGCCAAAGGAGACCTGGTGCAGCTGTTAGTAGGAAAACCAATCATTTTTCAGACACCAGTGGGATCTGGACGCGGCCCTGGACCACGGCCCTGGGACACGCCCCTCACCACAGGTGTGGCGTTCGCCTCGCCTCCGCTCCCCCGCTGTGCCCAGAGTGGACCTCCACCACGTTCTGGATTCCTGAGCAGGGAGAATGACAGTCATGTGTCCTCTTTTCTTTTGGTTTGTTCAGCTTAGGGGAGTGAAAGGCTTTCATTATCTAGATAACTATTTCTGATTTCTAATGTATTAGAGGATCACATAGGCTAACAACGGCAACAAAAAATCCCCTCAGCCAATGAGTTGAAAAACTAAGAATATCATGGTAAGCGAAATAAGTCAGAAAAACTTAAGAACCATATGATTTCACTCATATGTGGCATATAAAACTGAAAGCAACAAATGAACAGACAAGAAATAAAATGAGAAACTCAGAGACAAAGACAACAGTAGGTGGTAGCCACAGGAGAGGGGTGGGGTGGTAAAGGGGGTCGATGATACGGCGACGGGAGAAGATTTGACTTTGGGTGGGGAACACATGATGCAATACACAGGTGATGCATCATAGAATCGTACACTCGAAACCTATATAATTAACCAATGTCCCCCCAATAAGTTCAATTTAAAAAAAAACAAAAAACAGCCTAGTTCTCCAGGTCTGTGTAACTGATGATCTATGGCACTGTGGCTCAGAATTCTCCAAACGCGAAAAGCTCTCACGTAGAGTGTTGCCATGGCGAATGGGATAAAGCCTTTCTAGCAGCAGACACCAGGATTCACTGGCATTAGTGCTCAGCGGGATTTTACATTTCTTATCGCGCCTCACTCAGATCAGGGTTTCTGATTTCTTAGTATATCTGGGAGGAAAGTAGCTAAAATAACCTTAAATAATTAAAAGTAGAAAATCAATCCCCCAGAGACAAATAGGTTGTCTCCCATCCCCACGGGGCCCCAGGGTATTGGGCCGCTTGTGACAGAACCTCTGTGCCAGCGGTGATCCATCAGCCCAAACGAGCCACCGCAGGGCAGAGGCGACTCAGCCCAGTGACAGTGGACAGTCCTCCTTAACCTGCAAGCATGCTCTGTGTTGCCAGTGCCCAGCTGGATTGGACACTTAATTTTTTAAAAAAGGATCTTAACACAGGTCCACACGAAAAGCCAGGCTGCTACCAAAAATCAATTTTGTCTTATTTAAAGCTGAAACACATTGATGCCCAAAAGGCAGCATTTTTATGAGAAAAGTGTCACCGCGCTCCCCCCAGGAACAGGGAAAGTATTAAAAATAATGCATTTTGACCACCTCGGGGTACTGGACTTGGCCCAGAAGGACAGACAATAACAGTGTTTTATTAAAGCAGTTGAACTGCTATAAATAAATAAAGACTCCATTGCTATATAATTAGCTGGCAGTTTGGACGCAGTTTCCATTAGCTTGATATAAAAGGTAGTTATACACACATGCACCTCATGACTGTATACATATGTGTGTACACAGACATACATGTATGCTCACACACATATCTATACA
>PVJD01006872.1:0-52807 GCA_004026545.1 Mormoops blainvillei
ACTGTCACCTCTCCTTACAAATCTGGTGGGATTTCGGGAGCCAGTGTAGGTTCGGAGCAAAGGCAGTCATACCTAGAGCTGAGATTCAGGAAAACTAGATCGGGCAGCAAGTGGAGCAAAGGTGGAGTGACCAGCTAGAAGGCCTTTTCAGAAGTCCTGGCAAAAGGGGAAGAGCTAGACTAGTGGGTCAGTGAGGAGAGAAAGAAGGGCTTCAACATGATGCCACCGGCTACCACACAGCCGGCTTTCCAAGAGCTTTGCTCACATACAGGGTTTTATTCTATCTGCTCCATCAACTCTTTGCAGGAAATATTACACTCATTGTACAAATGAAGAAACTGAGTCTCAGAAAGGGAAGCGATTTGTCTAAGATTCCTCGGGACTACGTATCCTAGTGCTTACTAAGTGCCAGGTCCATTTTACCTGCTTTGAATATACGAGTATATTCAATTCTCACAACAACCTATAACATTAAGGAGGGATTAATATCCTTACTTCTCACAATTTGCACAGATGCACAACTGCTCCTTGCTGGGGGCCAAAGCTCCTCCCTTCCCGGAGTAACCACCCCCACCCCTCCCTTGGGGGAGTCAGGGCTGGAATGAGTGAGCTCACATGTTTGTTGGCCATTGGAGCTGCTTTTAGGGAAGCAGTATCACTCAAATTCTTTCTAGGGCTGAGGCTGGGAACCAGGGCTAAGGATTCCTCAGCATACTGCTTGTGCATTTTCCTCCCTCCACCCTGCTGCCCCCTGATCCCAGCCATCATCATCTCTCATCTGGATTACTGCAACAGCCGCCTCCCAGCCTCTTTGATCAGGGCGGTAGACAGTTGTGTCTTGTGCACTGCACTAAGGTATGTGGCAGAGGGGCCCAGTAGGGGCTGAAGTCCAGCCTGAATTCTGGTGCTGTCACGCACCCTGGTGTGGAGCTGCATCTACAGGAAAAAGGGGGCATCCTTCTGTTTAGACAAAGGCCCTTTTTTCCAAGCCGAATGCCATGGAAGAGGCAACATTTTCAAAGTCATACGATGATAGGCACATAGCACCTAAACAGTGACCTTGTTCTTGCTTTCACCCTTGCCTCCTTTAACCTATTCTCGCAGGAGCCAAAGCAGCCCTGTGAAAACCTAAGTTGATCACATCCTTCCTCTGTTCAAAATACTCCCATAGCTCCCACTTCACTCAAGAGTCAAAACCAAAGTCCTTATAGTGGCCTAGAAAGGCCCACTTTATCTGGCCTCCCAATACCACTATAATGTTTTTTATTTGGTTTTAGAGAGGGGGGAAGGGAGAGAAAGAAAGGGAAACATCGATGGTTGCCTCTGGCACACCCCCAACCAGGGACCTGGCTCGCAACCCAGCAGGTGCCCTGACCGGAATCAAACCAGCCACCTTTTGGTTTGCAGAACTCCGCCCAATCCACCGAGACACACCAGTCAGGGCTCACTATAATGTTAACTCCTAACCCCCAACCCCCCAGTCACTCTCTCCCAGCTGTACTGGACTTTTTTCAGTTTCTTAAACACACCAAAACCATTTCCTCTACCTGGAATTCTTTTCCTCCAGATAGCCACATCGCCAACTCCTCATCCTTCAGATCTCCGCTCGAATGTCATCTTAAAGAGGCATTTCCTGACTACCTAACGTGGTTCTTCCCACTCCAACCCCAAGTCACACTTCATTATATTTTTCTTTTTTTACTTTTTTCATATAACTTACTCCCCTCTGAGCTTACCTTGTTTATTAAGCATCTGTCTTATCCCACCCCTAAGCAGCTTCATTAGAGCCGTCCCCACGTCTGCCTCGTTCTTCATTGTATGTACAGCATCTAGAACAGTGCCTGGCCCAAAGCAGATGCTGAATAAATGTATGTCGAATGAATTAATCTATGTTTTTTCTCTGGCAACGAAAAGTGCAGCCTCAGCTAAAGGGGCTCATATAATACGCTCACCCCTCTGGGGGAACAAAGCTGATAGTTAAGGAACAGATGTAGGATATTCTGGGTTCCGCAAGTCCCACATTAGTACCCAGACCACAAGTTTCTTTGATTATCGATCTTGAGGAGTGGGAAGGAAAAAAATTTGTAACGTCATTTGAATTGCAGCAAACACTCACTTCCAAAGTTTCCTCCATCATCGTGGCAGTCATTCAGGACTCAAAGTCCTAAAAGAGAGCCAGATTTGTGTCAAGTACCTATATGGTGTCTATACCGGGGGAGGTAATATAAAAAAAGATCTGGCCCCATCGGCTTTTGTAATAGGAGCCAGCAGTGGGAAGCAGGTGGTAGGAATTCCCCTCCTGCTAAGACTACACACAGTGGAAAGTATGAAACTGGATAGCCCTAAAAACAACAACTGTCATGTTTTTAGACAATGACGTAGGAGACAGTCTGAAGCAATCACTTGACAATTTCCATGAGGCCATGGAAGGGAGGTGGTGAGGTCCTTAGAAGTGCTGGTTGGTACGGCCGTCTCGGCAGGAAATACAAAGCCAAAACCAGAGCAAGTGTCAAAACTGTTCAAGGAAGCAGTGGGCCTATAGAGTCTTCCTGTCACCAAGCTGAAGACACATCTCCTCTGGGGAATTTTTTTTCTTTTACATTTTTTAAATTTGAAAAATCCTTCAATATTCTCTTAAGTATTGGCTCTCTGAGGCCCAGGATTGTAATGATTTATTTAACCATTGTGGCAGATAGACTCAAGGATAATCCCCCCAAAATCCCACCTCCTGATGATGTCTGTGCATTTGTTCAGGCAGAACTTATAACTCACTTCTAACCAACATAACTTGGCAAAGAGGGTGGGTTGTCAGTCCCCTGAAAGTGTTATACATGACTCTGCCTTACAAGACTGATGTCAGAGGGACTCTTCCCTGCTGATGCTTAAGAAGCCAGCACCTGTGGTACAGTCCGGTGAGGCTGAAGCAGAGGACTCAGCTTAGCTATGCTGGGGTTCTTGACCCGCAGACACTGGAGATAATAAATAAACGTGTGTGTTGTTTTAAGCCACTAAATTTGTGGTCATTTATTACGCAGCAGTAGAAAATGAATGCAATCCTACTCCTTAGTGGCGTCATGATCAATCCAGACGCGGTACCACATGAAGATAATAACAGCACTTTCCTAATAAGGTTGTGACAAAGATACCAGGAGTTAAATTTTGTTAACGCCTTAGAGCAGTTCCTGGTATATACATGATTGTTTTTAGGTTGTTTTTTAAGGAGGGTGGTCCTATCTTCATTCCAATACCTTCCACGTTGACACTACTGAAACTCGCTTATGCTGCCAGTTTTACCACCTCTGCAAGAACTCACAGGTTTCTGGACCGCTGCTTACCCTATTTGGTATGTCACGTACCATCCTGTATTGTGGTTTAGGAGGCAGCTATGTTTAATTTAGCTGCGTTGGCGAGATCTCTGTTTCTCTCTTTCTTTTTTTCCAAGTTTTTATTGGGGCAAGAAACACATAACATAAAATTTACCATTTAAACTATTTTAAAGTATACAATTCAGTGGCATTAGGTACAACCATTACCACTATCTCCAGAACATTTTCATTACCCCAAATGGAAAACCCCAGGTCCAATAATCAGTCACCCCCATTGGTTCCCCCACCCCCCAGCTGCCAAAACCAAAAATATGTTTTCAGTCTCTTTGGATTTGCCTATTCTGGATATTTTATATAAGCGGAATCATGCACCACGCACTATGTGGTTTTTATTAATGTGGCCTTTTGTGTCTGGCTTATTCACCTAGCGTAACGTTTTCAAGGTTCATTCATGTTGTAGCAGGTATCAGTGTTTCATTCCTTTTTAATGGGTGAATAATACTCGGATATATGGATATACTAAGTTTTATTATGTACTCATCAGCTCACGGACATTTGAGATATTCCTACCTTTCGGAATACTGTTGCTCTGGATATTTGTGTACAAGGTTTTGTTTGAAAACCTGTTTTCAACTCTTTTGGGTATGTACCTAGGAGTGGAATTTCTGGGCTGTATGGTAATTCTGTGTTTAATTTGTTGAGGAATCACCGAAGTGTCTTCCGCAGTGGCTGCGCCATTTTACATTGCCACCAGAAATAGAAGGGTGTTCCAGTTTCTCCCTATCCTCACCAATACTTGTTAATTTCTGCTTTCTTTTTTAATTAAAGCTATGCTGGTAGGTGGGAGATGGTATCTTATTGCAGTTTTGATTTGCATTTGTATATCTCCTTTGGATAAATGTCTATCAAGTCCTTTGCCTGTTTATAACTGGGTAATTTGTCTTTGTTGTTGAGCTCTAGGAGTTTGTTACATAGTCGAAATGCTAGTTTCTTATCAGATGTATGATTTGCAAATATATTGTCCCATTCTGTGAGTTGTCTTTTCACTTTCTTAATAGTGCTCTTTATTTTTTAAGATTTTATTTATTTTTAGACAGAGGGGAAGGGAGAGAAACATCAGTGTGTGTCTGTCTCTCGCACACCCCTCACTTGGGGACTGGCCTGCAACCCCAGCATGTGCCCTGACTGGGGAATCGAACCGGCGACCCTTTGCTTCGCAGGCCGGCACTCAATCCACTGAGCTACACCAGCCAGGGCGCATTCTTTGACGCTTTAATTTTTTTTCCTATGGTCATCTCTGTAGAACTTCTTTGCCAGTATTTGTCTGGAAAGTCAGCTGTTCCATAGGTGGAGGGGAAAGTTGATGGTGTTTTAATTTTGATAACGTCTAATATGTCTACTTTTAAAATTTTGTTGCTTGTGCTTTTGGTATCATATCTAAGACACCATAGCGCTGTTCAAAGGTTACAAAAGTTTACTCCTATGTTTTCTTGAAATAATTTTATAGTTTTAACTGTTATGCTCGTTTTCATATAGGCTTCTGATCCATTTTTAGTTCATTTTTGTATATCGTGTGAGGCAACAGTGAGTTTAATTCTTTTGAATGTAAATATCCAGTTTTCTGAGCATGACTATTTAAAACATTTTATTTGTTTACTTTTAGAGACAGGGAAAGGAAAGGAGAAACAGAGGAAGAGAAACATTGATTGGTTGCCTCTCGTGTGTGTCCCAACTGGGACCAAAACTGCAATAAAGTTATGTGCCCCAACAGGGAATTGAACCAGCAACGTCGGGTTCACAGGACGATGCCCAGCCAACTGAGCCACACCAGCCAGGGCCCAGCACCGTTTTTTGAAAAGACTGTTCTTTACCCCATTAAATGGTCTTGGAAACCTTGTTGAAAATCAGTTGACTCTAGATGCATGGGTTTATTTCTGGACTCTCAGTTCTATCCTGTGAACCTGGATGTCTATCCTTATGCTGTTTCCAAACTGTTTTGATTACTGTAGTTTAGTAGTAAGTTTTAAAATCAGGAAGTGTCAGTACCTAACTTTGTTCTCTTTCAAGATTCTTTTGAGCTACTCAGAGGAGTGTTTTAATTTTTCATATCCATTACCTACATTACTTTCTGTAACCTACACTTAGTTTGGGTTTTCAAGGACAGTCATCCGGTTCCCTTTGTTTTACAGCAGATTGAGATCTATAATCCTATAGATCTTTCTGGTGTTGATGAGGGTTTTTGTTGTTGTTGTTGTTGTTTTGTACTTTTTGAAACATTTTTATTATTGTGAGAGCATTAGTCAAATCTCATCTTATGGAATCAACAGCACTAATCTCAATCTTTCCATGGAAGTACTTACGTTTTTACTATGTATTTCCAATTGTTAAACAGGAAGAGTTTCATTTTATTTTGTTTTAATTTTTTGTATATTTTATTGATTATGCTTTTACAGCTGTCTCTTTTTTCTCTCCCCTTTATCCCCTCTGCCCTGCACCACGTCCCATCATCCCCACGTCAACATTTTCCCGCCACCATAGTGTTGATGAGTATTTATAGGCTGGAGTTGACAGTGGCAATGCCCAGCTGATTTCTCTGCTTAAAACATTGTACAGTTACCTAGAAATACTAGGTAAGTGTTTTTGAAGGTTACTTCTTCCAGGAAGCCTTAAAATTGAAACATGAAGTCGCAATCGTTTTGTTGCTGATGTAAATCGATCAGTGGTTTAGACTTCACTTATTTGAACAACACAGATTCAATCCAAACCTGAACTCGATGCAAAAAGTTTGGAGGAGCTGCTCTCTCTTAGCACAGCAATCTCATCTAGCAAAGTGAGCCATGGGAGCTCCGATCTGTTGGTTACACATGTAGCCAGGCTTTTATTTTTCTTCCTGTTTTCATGGAAAACGTCAGAATTGATTGCCATGTTGCAGATCACTCCATAACTTAGGACAAACAACAGCAGCAGCATTCTTACTAAATTTACTTTAAACATTTTAAAATCAAAAAACGTTTTTACGTAACTGTAGATTCATATGCAGTTGTGAGGAAGGATACAGAGAGATCCCTTATACAAGCTGCCTAGTTTGCCCCAGTCAGGGCACATGCCGGGATTACAGGCCAGTCCCCCAGGAGGGGCTGTGCGACACCCAGCCCACTGAGCCTCACCGGTCAGGGCCAATTTTATTTTTAATAGCCGAAAGCTAGAATTAGTTCAGATGTCTCTCAATAGTTCAGTGATTATACTAACTGTGGGACAGTAAAGACAGTAAAAAGGAAGGAACCACTGATACATGCAACAACTTGGATAAATCTCCGTGGAATTATGATGAGTGACAATAGCCAGTCCCCAAAGGTTACATACTGTATGATTTGATTAATATAACATTTTTCAAATGGCGACATTTTATAATTGGAGGACAGATCAGTGGTTGCAAGAGTGGGAGAGGGGCACAGTAGGAACGTGGGGGTGGTTAGAAAAGAGCAACATGAGAGGTCCTGTGGTGGTGGAACTCTTCTGTATATTGACTGTGGTGGTAGACACATGAACCTACACAAGTAATAGGATTGCACAGAATTTAATCGCATAAACACGTAAATGAGCATTAACAACACTGAGAAAATGTGAGTAAAATCAGTGGATTATATCCATGTCAGTATCCTGAATGTTGTATTATACTATAGCTTTGCAAAATGTTGCCACTGGGGCAAACTAGGCAGCGTGTATAAGGGATCTCTCTGTATCCTTCCTCACAACTGCATATGAATCTACAATTACCAATCCACCTCCCATCTTGGAGCCCTATTATGTTTATTAAACATAAATTTTCATTTCTCCGGGATAAATGCCTACAAGTACAATTACTGGGTCATAGGGAACTTGTATATTTAGCTTTGTTAAGAGATGGCCAAACTCTTTTCTAGGGTAGTGGAAGAAACATTGATCGGTTCCTCTCCCACGACCCCAAGACGGGAGGTGGATTAATCAATCAAGAGGTGAAGGGAGGGAAAAAGAGAGGAAAAAAAACATCACTGTGTGGTTGCTTCTCGCATGTCTCCCACGGAGGACCTTGCCCGCAACCCAGGCAGGTCCCCTGACTGGGAATCGAACCAGCGACCACTTGCTTCACAGTCCAGTGCTCTATGTATTATAGTTTTGATGTCAAGTCTAAGAATTCTGCTTAGCCTTAGATCTCAAAGATTTTTTTTCCCCAAAAGTGTTATAGTTTTATGTTTTACATTTATATCTATGTTTCATTTCGAGTTAATTTTCATATAAGTTGTGACATTTAAGTCAAGGTTCGCACTTTTGTCTATGGGTATCTAATTCCTCCTGCACCATTTGTTGAAAGACTATCTCTACATTGAATTACTTTTGCTCCTTTGTCAAAAATCAGTTGGGTATGTTTATGTGGGTCTACTTACGTGGGTTGTCTATTCTGTTCCATTGATCTATGTGTCTGTCTTTCTGCCAATACTAGAGAGTCTTGATTACTTTAGCTATATAATAGGCCTTGAAGCTGGGTAGACTAATTCCTCTCACTTTAGTCTTCTTTTTCCAGATTTTTAAGTTATTGTTTAGCTTGTGCCTTCTCATATACATTTTAAAATAAGCTTGTCTATGGCTATAAAAGTGTTGCTAGGAGTTTGACTGGAATTGCATTAATCCTATAGATTGATTTAGGGACAATTGGCATCTTTACTATATTCAGTTTTTTAATCCATGGACATAGTATTACTCTCTTTTTATTTATGTGTTCTTTAATTTCTTTCATCAGTAGTTTATAATTTTCAGCATAGAAATATTATACATGTTTTATTAAGTGTATCTCCAAGTACTTAATTTTCTTTGGAATAATGACTGCGTCATATTGTGTTTTTAATATTGATTTCTGCATGATTATTGTTAGTATATAGAAATACGATTGATTTTTATGGGTTGATCTTATGTCCTGCAAGCTTGGTGCTGAATTTACACATCAGTCCTAGGGCTCCTTTCTTGATAGATTGCTTGTGATTTTCTGCATAAGCAATTATGTCACCTATAAACAGAGGGGTCTTTTACTTTATCAAACTAAGATAATTCTCCTGTATTTGTAGCTTACTGAGGGTTTTTTCACAAATGGGTCTTGGATTTTGTTAAATGCTTTTTCTGTGCCAATTGATATGATCATACGTGTTTTCTTCTTTATTTTGTTGATGTGATGGATTATACTGATTATTTTCTTATGTTGAACCAGCCATGAATACCTGGAATAAATTCCAGAGTCCTGGTTATAATTGTTTTTATATACTGTTGGTTTAAATTGACTTTTGAGTAGAATTAGAGAATTTTTTTGTATTTGTTTTAATTTCAGAATTTTGATTTCTTTCCTTTTACTTTCTTTCTACCCCAACGCCTACCCCTAGAAACTTGGCCTTATTTTTTACATAACAAATGGGAGTGAGAAACATAATTATTTGAAAAGATTAATTTTATTCACTATTCTAAGTGCAATTAAATACATAAAATTAGGGTTAATGTACATTTTCCTAAAGTGCAGAGCTGGCATGAGATCTTAAAGAAGTCAGGGAATGGAACAAAGGCCATAGATCATGGTTGTTTGTGCAGATGATGCCCATTTCTTATTTCCAGCCAGGTTTCTTCCCTTGGCTCCAGACCCCAGATCTCCAATTGCCTACTGAACATCTCCCTGGGAATATACTACGAGCACTTAAAATTCAACCAGTCTCACAGAACTCTTTTCTCACATTTCCTACCTTAACTGGTGGCATTATCACCCACACAATGACGAAAGCCAGGAACTTTGCAGTTGTCTCTCCTGCTCCCTTTCCAGTTCTCCAATTAAGTCCTGATGACTCTACAACTAAAGGTCTATCAAATCATTCCCCTCTTTTCTACCCCCACAGCCACTTTCCTAATGCGACATTCTTCTTGATTATTGCATTTGCCTCAACATCTATCTTCTTGATTAATGCATTTGCCTCTTCACTCCAATTTTTCTCCTTCAATCCACTTGTCACAATGGCCACTGACAATTGTGTCCTGATGGATATTTAACAACAGGCTCTCTAGGAAAAGAGCTCTGATTTGTAGCATTTGTGGATTTCCATGATGTAAATATTCCCATCATGACTGATTTCAAGCTATTAACATGTCAGTTGGCTTGTGAAGTTCCTGCAATTTTTAAGAAACTGTCTCTTGGTAGCTGGTAGGAGCCAGCTCCAGAAAACCACTGGCACAACTGAATCTTTTAACATGAAAATTTGACCAGGTCACTCCCTGGATTAAAACTTCAGTGACTTTTCCTTCCCCGCAAGATAAAACCCAAGTTCTTCAGCTCAGCATGTACATTTTTTTTTTTTTTGGTGATTTAGTCATTAAAGATTTTACCAACTTCATTTCAGACTTTACCACTTTACCATACTACCACCTAATGTCCCATTCATTTCGAATGGTTCAATATTCTTGGATTCACCAGGATGTTTCCACCTTTGTGTCTCTTCTCTTACTCCTTTCCGCACCTGGTGAAAACCTATCTATTTTCCAGACTCAGCTGATACCCTTAGGTAGAACTGGGTATGATCATATTGAACTTTATTTAGACTTGTGTAATAGCATCTACAATTCCTTGTCACATCTATTCCTATCTGGTTTTTTTTTCCTATACCAACCCATGAAACTACACGAATATGTACAGAATCTTATTCATCTTTATCTCTCTAATACCTAAGGCCATAGACTGGTTTCTAGATACTATTTAAGAAATAGTTATTAGAGAAAATTAAATTTGGACTAAAACTTGAAGGAAAACTTAAGATTTGGCTATACAGACAGGTATGAGAAGGAAATTGCGAGTGAGAGAACACATGTAAGTACACAAAGGCATAAGAACACTCTTCAACTCCTTAAAGGGCAAGGCATGTAATGTGTGAGAATTTTTTTAAAACATTCTTTTGAGACCTAGCTGGGTGGCTGAGATGGTTGGAATGTTGTCTAATACACTAAAAGGTTGCAGGTTTGATTCCTGGTTGGAACTTATAACCTAGGTTGCAGGTTTGCTCCTTGGTTGAGTTGCATGTGGGAGGTGCTTGATCAATGTTTCTCTCTCACATCAATGTTTCTCTCTCTCTCTCATTCTCTGGAGTCAATAGACATATCCTCAGGTGAGCATTGAAATATATATTTATATATAAGATATCACATCTGGCCAAAATGGAGGCATAGGTAGGTACACTTTGTCTCCTTGCACAACCAAAAGAAGGACAACTACAAATTTCAAAACAAAAAATAACCAGAACTGCCAGACAATAGAACTGTATGGAAGTCTGACAACCAAGGAGTTAAAGAAGAAACATTCGCCCAGACTGGTAGGAGGGTGAGAGACAGGCAGCCGGGGCAGAGAGGATGCATGGCAAGCCTGTGGCTGGTGGACCAGGCAGCCCCACATCTGTGTGCAGATAAACCGGGAGGAACAACTGGGGAGTGAGAGACTGAGCAACCTAGGGTTCTGGCGCGGGAAGAGAAAACCTCAAAACCTCTATTGGTAAAAACCTGTGGGGGTTTCAGTGGCAGGAGAAACTACCAGTCTCACAGGGGAGTTTGTTTGAGAGACCCACAGGGTCCTAGAATGTACACAAACCCACCCACCTGGGAATCAGCACCAGAAGGTCCCAATTTGCTTGTGGGTAGTGGGGGAAGCAACTGAGAGCTGGGGAAGAGCCAAGCAAGAGACGTTGTTCCCTCTCAGACCCCTCCCCCACAGACAGCACCACAAGGCAGTGACGTGGGTTGCCCCGCCCTGGCGAACACCTAACGCTCCACCCCTCACAAAGTAATAGGAGCGCCAAGGCAAAAAAAAATGGTCCAAAGGAAAGAACAGATCAAGGCTCCAAAAATAGAACTAAGTGATGAAGAGATAACCAACCTATCAGATGCAGAGTTCAAAACACTGGTAATCTGGATGCTCACAGAAATGGTTGAGTATGGTTGCAAAATGGAGGGAAAGTGAAGGCTAAGCAAAGTAAAATAAAGAAAAATATACAGGAAAACATCAGTGAAGGGAAAGAAACTGGGACTGAAATCAACAATTTGGAGTTAAAAGAAGAAATAAACATTCAACCAGAACAGAATGAAGAAACAAGAATTCAGAAAAATGAGGAGAGCCTTAGGAACCTATGGGACAACTTTACACACTCCAACATCCAAATCATAGGGGTGCCAGAAGAAAAAGAAGAGCAAGAAATTGAAAGCTTATTTAAAAAAATAATGAAGAACTTCCCCAATCTGGCAAAGGAAATAGACTTCCAGGAAGTCCAGGAAGCTCAGAGAGTCCCAAAGAAGTTGGACCCAAGGAAGCACACACCAAGGCACATCATAACTGCATTACCCAAGATCCTCTATAGGAGAGAATCATAAAAGCAGCAAGAGAAAAGGAGGCAGTTACCTACAAAGGAGTCCCCATAAGACTGTCAGCTGATTTCTCAGAAGAAACCTTATAGGCAAGAAGGGGCTGGAAAAAAGTATTCAAAGTCATGAAAGGCAAGGGCCTACCTCCAAGATTACTCTATCTGGAAAAGGTATAATTTAGAATGGAAGGGCAGATAAAGTGCTTCCCAGATAAAGTCAGGTTAAAGGAGTTCATCATCACCAAGCCCTTGCTACATGAAATGTTAAACGGACTTATCTAAGAAAAAGAAGACAATCAAAAATGTGAACAGTAAAATGACAACAAACTCAGAACTATCAACAACTGAACCTAAAAAAAATAAAAACGAAAACAAACTAAGCTAACAACTAGAACAGGGACAGAATCACAGAAATTGAGATCAGATGGAGGATTATCAGTGGGGAGGGGGAGTGTATAGAATAGGGGAAAAGGTACAGGGAATAAGAAGCATAAGAGGTAGGCACAAAATAGACAGGGGGAGGTTAATAATTGTATAGGAAAGGGAGAAGCCAAAGTACTTATATGTACGATCCATGGACATAAACTAAGGGGGGTAATGCTGGTGGGAGGTGGGGTGGAGGGGAATAAAGGGGAGAAAAAAATGGGGCAACCGTAATAGCATAATCAATAATATATATATATATATATATATATATATATATATATATATATTCCTTTGAAAAAAAGGGAACCATCATGCACTGTTGGTCAGAATGCAGACTGGTGTGGCCACTGTGGAAAATAGTATGGTGGGTCCTCCAAAAATTAAAAATAGAATTGTCTTATGACCCAGCAATTCCACTTCTGGGTATATATCTGAAGAAGCCCAAAGCACTAATTTGAAAGAATATATGCACCCCTGTTTATTGCAGCATTATTTACAATAGCCAAAATATGGAAGCAAGTCAAGTACCCATCAACAGACAAGTAGATAAAAATGTTGTGGTGCATATATACGAGGGAATATTACGTGGCCATGAAAAAATGGACTCTTACCATTTGCAGTAGTATGGACAGACTTAGGGGATATTATGGTTTCACTTATATGTGGAATCTAAATAGCAAAACAAACAGACAAACAAAATTGAAACACACTCATAGATACAGAGAACAGACTGATGGTTGCCAGAGGGGAGGGGGTTTGGGGGACTGGGTGAAAAAGATGAGGAGACTAAGAAGTACAAATTGGTAGCTACAAAATAATCACAGGGGCAGGGTAAAGTACAGCGCAGGGAGTAAAGTCAATAGTATTGTAATAACTATGCATGGTGCCAGGCGGGTACTGGGAATATCGAGGGGGTCACTTTGTAAAGCTTATGGTTGCCTAACCATTCTGCTGTGCACCTGAAACTAATACAAACTGATATTGAATGTGAACTGTAATTGAAAAATAAAATTTAAAAATCAGAAAAAATAAAATATTCCTTTGAATAAATGAATAAAGAGACTAATAGTGAGCTTATCACACTGTGGACTTCAATTATCATTAATGGCAGGAGGCACTCTGATGCTTTTCACTCCCCACCCCGGGCCTCATTTGTCATGTATATGAGGAATGTGCTATTTTCTGATTAGGGAAAATACCAATGTTCCTTCTCTTACTTTTCTTATCAATGATTCCCAAGATTTCTCAGTGTAGACAGTGAGAAGTGGGTAGATTTAGGGTATATTTTGGAGATGGAGCTGAGAGGACTTGATGAGGGATTTGACGTAGAGTGTGAAGGAAAGGGAGGTATCAAGGGTGACTCTTAGGTTTTTAGTCTGAGCAACTGGAAAAATGGAGGTGTCCTTAACCAAGATGGGGAAGACTGCAGTAGGAGCAGGTTTGTGGTGGTGGGAAAACAAAAATACTCTTTTGGACATGCTAAATTAGAGACATCCAAGTGGAAAGTTCAAGCAGGCAAATAAATGTACAAGTGTGGAATTCGGGATATAAGGCCAGGGATATCTACTTGAGAGATGTTAGTATAGAGATGATAGTTAAAGCATGAGGACCGGGTGAGATTATCGAGGGAAATGTCTGAGGGCTGGGCCCTAAGCACTCTAAAGTTTGGAGGCTGGGGGAAAGAAATGGAGTCAGCATAAGACAGTGTGAAGTAGCAGCCAGTGAGATGAGAGGAACACTATGAGCTTTCAGGGTCATGAAGACTAAGAAAAGAAAGTACTGTAAAAATGGGAGGTCTCATTGTTTACCCATTCATTATTTAATAACATGTTATTCATTCTAAGTGTATTTGAATGTTTTTGAGTTTTTTCCTTGAGGTTGGTTTCTAGTTTCAAGCCCCTGTGATCTAAGAAGATGCTTGACATGATTTCAATTTTCTTGAATTTTTTGAGACTTGTTTTGTGTCCTACAATATGGTCTATCTTTGAAAATGATTTATGTGCATTTGAAAATATATTTTGCTTCTTTGGGGTGAAATGCTCTGTAAATATCAATTAAGTCAAATTGATATAGTGCATCATTAAACGCTACAATATCCTTGTTGCTTTTTTGTTTGGACTATCTATCCATTGTTGACAGTGAGGTGTTTAAATCCCCTATGATGACTGTATTGCTGTAGATATTTCTTTTTTTTCCTTTTTTAAAAAAGATTTTATTTATTTATTTTTAGAGAGGGGGGGAAGGGAAGGAGAAAGATGGGGGGAGAAACATCAATGTGTGACTGCCTCTTGAGCGCCCCATACTGGGGACCTGGCCTGCAACCCAGGCATGTGCCCTGACTGGGAATCGAACTGTCGACCCTCTTGTTTGCAGGCTGGCATTCAATCCACTGAGCCACACCAGCCAGGGTTCGATTTCTTTCTTAAAGTCTTCCAAGATTTTCTTTATATATTTAGGTGTTCCTATGTTAGGTGTATATATATTTACAAGGGTTATATCCTCTTGTTGGATAACTCCCTTAAGTGTTACGTCTCTTGTTATGTCCTTTGTTTTGAAGTCTATTTTTTCTGATATAAAGATTGCTACCTCAGCTTTTTTATCATGACAATTTGCTTGGAATATTTTTTCCAACCCTTAGTTTTTAGGCTGTATGGATCTTTTGTTCTGAGGTGGGTCTCTTGTAGACAGCATATATGCAGGTCATGTTTTCTTAACCATTCAGCTGTCCTATGTCTTTTCCACTGTGGCCTTGGAAATGGAAACATCTGCCCCATGTGCCAGAAGCCAGTCTGTGGGAACAATAGCATGCCACTCTGTGTCCTACAGCACCAAGCCTCTGCGGGTGTCATTGTGAGACAAGATCATTGAAGTGCCTGTATCCAGTCAAGGAAATTTTGACTCACTGGACCTTGTATAATTTGCTAAAAAGCAGCCATGGTGGCACAAGCTGTTCAGCCAGGAATCTGGGCCCTCGGCTGAAAAGTATAGCGTGGCAACCCAGCTGTTAATTGAAGGTGTCACTGGACGGTACACGTGTTTTATATTCCATCAGGATGGAAAGTTGGCTGCAACAGCTATGGGAGGAGGATTTTTTTCTCCTTCAGCTTGCAAACCATACTGGGTACATCAAAGTTGACTGGCAACGAGTAGAGAAGGACATGAAGAAAGCCAAGGAACAGCTGAAGATCCGTAAGAGCAACCACTTACCTACGGAGGTGAAAAGCAAAGCTGAGGAGATGGCGTCATTTGTGAAGAACATCCTAGTGACTGGTGGATCTTTCAGACGCTTTCTCCTTGGCATGGCATCCTAAGGAGGATGACACATTGTCCCTGCTTTTTCCAACTAGCAGCCTCTTCACTCCATCATAGGACATCGAGTCTCCTCTTCCTCCTCCTCTTCTCCTGTGCCTTCCTCCCTGCTGCAGCATATCTGAATGGCTTCTATAGGCATCTGTTGGTACAAACTGACACAGCCCCACTGTGAGCCTCATGACAACAATGGAACAGACAATAGACATTAACTCTCCTCCCAGAACACTCCCCTTTGACTAATCTGTAGGTCAGCAAGAATGTTCCCTTCCCCCTACATAAGACACTTACTAGAACATATTGCAAGATGGCTCACCGTGGAGGATGAGTGGATCCTCGAAGTTGTCCCAAATGATTTGGAAAAGGCGTAACAAGCACATAGATACCATATTATGTGCTGCATGGAAAGGAACTGAATACATTTGCCTTTAAGCATGAAAAAAATAACAGAATGCCATAAAATGGGTGACTTACAAATGACAAGAATTTGTTTCTTTCTCATAGTCCTAGAGGTGGAAGTCCAAGATCAGGGAGCCACAATAGTTGTGTCCTGGCGAGGGTCCTCTTTGGGGTTGTAGATAGCTATTTTCTCCTAATATCCTTACATGGTGGAAAGGGCAAGAGAATTCTCTGGGGTCTCCTTCATAAGAGCACAAATCTCATTTATGAGGGTTTTATCCTCATGACCTAATCAGCCTCCGAAAGGCCCACCTCTTGATATCATACATTGGGGGTTAGGATTTCAACATATGAAGTTTGAGAGGACAGAAACATTCAGTCCAACTGTTAAGTTGCTAAATTATTGAGTAAAATTAGGATAAAGAAGTATGGAATTAACAGTAAATTGTATTGGGCTCAGACTAGGAATCCATGAGTCTTGAGGAACCCTGTGTATCTGTCAATTTTCTTGTCCCTTTCTTTTCGGCATGTTTCTGTAGCCTCATGAGCTGCTTTTCCTTTCAGTAATGGATCTTGGCCTTCTCCTTCCTCTTCTCCAGAGTGGCTGTGACTGCCTGGTACTTCCGGACAACCTCATGGGCCAGGGGCCCTAGGGGGGCAAATTTCCATGTAGGCTTCAGACACATAACCTTGAAGACTGCAGGATCCACCATTCACTTTTTCTTGTCATAGGGCGGTGGGATCCCATAAAATACCTTGAGGTGGTCTAAAAGGCCTGGCCTCCCTTGCTCTCGTGGGGCAGCATGGGTCACACAGTCCACCAAAAGATGCAGCTGGGGCCTTGGAAGTGATAAGGGCCACACAATGGGGTGGTGTTCATCTGTTTACAGAAGAAGGCCAGGTACTTCAGCTTGTTTCTGTAAAAATTGCTAGAAATGTTGATACCTTCACAGTGTACAACCATCACCTTCTGGCTGAGCAGCACCAGCTTGGTCACAATGGCTGCCAGGTGGCCCAGGAGATGACCTTGGCCATCGAGCACCTGGACCTGTCCCTTTGCCATCTTCCACAGCCCCCTGGGAAAGGATAAAGAAGTATGGAATGCTGTTGGCAACTTAGGGTTCATCAGTGACCTTGGCAAGGGCAATTTCACTGGACAGGTGGGGACTGGTACCTATTTACAATAGGTTGGGGAGAGAAAGGAATGTGACGTCAGCTCTACAATCCCACCTGGCACCATATGAGATCAGTACATATTAACCAAGATCTTTGTTTCTTGTTGGAAGGCAGCGTATAATATCATGCAGGTTAAGAGGACAGACTTTAGAGTCACACTGCCTGCTTCTGACTTAGCCAATTGCTAAGTAGTGTGATATCTCTAACAAATCACACTCTTGAGTATTAGTAAATCAACCCATAACAACTTTACTAAAAGCTCTGAAAACAAGGCGTTAAAGACCCGAAATTTGGCAGCAAGTAATAGTGAGACAATTGGTTATACATAAGAAAAAACTAAGCCCTGGCTGCTTCGGCTCAGTGAATTGGGTGTGGCCTGCAATCTGAAAGGTGGCTGGTTTGATTCCCAGTCAGGGCACACGGCTGGGTTGGCGGCCAGGTCCTCAGTTGGTGGTGTGGGAGGGGCAGCCAACCAACTGGTGATGTTTTTCTCCCTTTCTCCCTCTCTTACCCTCTCTCTAAAAATAAGTAAATAAAATATTTTTAAAAAGAAAAAATAAAATTTGAGTCATACTATACCATATAAAAATCCAACTCCAGGTTTATTAGACACTTAAAAATAAAGGCAAATTTTTGAGAAAGAAAAAAAGGAGAGCAGTCCCTGACATTCAGAAGCTGGCCTGGCACATGCGTCTATGCCATGTTATTCTCTTATTTAGACATAAACATAGAATATCAACCTTAGACAAGGTTACTCTGAGACCGCAATACATTGAGAAAAAGCAAGGTCACTTCATAATTTTGTCTAAGCACTGTGCCACTCACAAAGTACCAAACACCTCCTCTCTTGGTCAGAATGAGGGACTTCTTTACCAATTATAGCTTTAGTCTTATACTTTTCTTCCTTCCCAATAAATAAGATTTATTGAGATACTCAATCATAGAATTGCCCTCACTTCTGATGGCATCCAATCTAGACCAAATTTCCACTTTCTTAGATCCTTCCAAATCACTCAACTGAAGTTCAATTCCAATGAAAGTTTTTTTTCTAATATAGTCTTACTGAGACACGACTTAGTTCTTCATGGTGTGTGTCCTTCCTTGTACAATGAGTAAGGAACCCAACTTGTTCGATTATAGACGTGTTACTGGTGGTCTTCGGCTAGAGGGCATTGACAACTTAGAAACATTTAGAAGAAAATATTGGAGAACATCTTTTACTTTGTGGTAATGAAGTATTTCTTAAGCAAGACACAAAAGTGCTAACAATATAAGATAAAATTGATAAATTTGAGTGTGTCGTAGGCAGCCTCTGAGGTAGTCCCAATGATCCCCTCCTCATCGTTTTTACACTCTCGTAAAATCTCCCACCTTGGGAGTGGGCTGAGTGCAGTGAATTGTTTCTAGTGAATACAATAGGGCAGAAGTGATAGGATGTTACTTCTGAGATTAGGTCATAAATACACTGTGGTTTCTCTCTTGGAGAGTCTGTCTGTCTCTCATTGCTTGCCCTGAGAGAAGCCAGTTACTATGTCATGAAACAGCTCTATGAAGAGGCACCCATTATAAGACACCAAGGTCCACTGACCACCACATAAATGAGTTTGGAAGTGGAAGGGTTGAGAGAAAAATAAAACCTCACGGACATGGACAACAGTGTGGTGATAGCCAGGTAGAAGGAGCTGGAGGAGGGTATGGGGGTGATAAATGGTGATGGAAGGAGACTTGACTTGGGGTTCTGAACACATAATACAGTCTACAGATTACATGTTGTAGAATTGTGCACTTGAAACTTGTATAGTTTCCTTAACCAGTGTCACCCCAATAAATTCAATAAAAAGGAAAAAAATGAGTTTGTTAGTTGGTCCTCCCTTTCTCAGTCTTTCAGATGAGCCCCAGTGACAGCTTCACAGCAACCTCGTAAGAGACCTTAGACAGAGGCTAAACCGTGTTTGAATTCCTGACCCTCAGAAAATGTGAGATAAATTTTTTTAAGCTGGTAAGTTTTAAGGTAATTTATTACATATTGATAAATAACTAAAAAGACCATATTAAAAATAAGAACTTTGGTTCATTAAAAGACATGTAATTAAAGCGAAATCACAATGCTGTAAATTGTGAAGAGAATACGTATTTGCAATACACATGCTTGATAAAGGACTGGTAGCCAGAGTATAAATCAAGAATTTTCACAGATCGAAATGGGAAAAAAACATGACTCAGTAGAAAAATAGGCAAAAAACAAGGACAGGCATTTCGGAGTGGGAAAGAGGAATGTCAAATAAATATACGAAAGAACACTCAACCTCATTAATAATCAGAAAGGCAAACTCATACCTCAGTGAGGTACCATTTTCACTCATTAGATTGCCAAAAGTTAAAAAGTCTGCCACTACAAAATAACACGAAAGAGAATGCTTATATGCTGCCGGTGGGAATGTAAACTGGGACAACCACTTCAGAAACATCTTGGTATCACCTAACTAATAAAGTTGAGCACACCCATATCCTATAACCAGTACATTCCAATCTTAGGTATATATCCTGGAAAGTCTTTTATGTGTGCACTATGAGACACGCTCTTAGCGATATTTTTGGTAATATTGAAAACATGAAAAAAAAATGTCCATTGAAGGAAAAATGAACTGTGATATGTACACACTAGAGACTATTATATATCTTTGGAAATGAATGAACTACAACTGTATATAACAAAACAGTCGATCCTTAGACATAATGTTGAATGAAAAGAGCAAGATGCAGAAGACTTAAGTAGAGCATATATAAAGTTAAAAATAGGGAAAAATTAAGCAATATATTTTTTATGAAAACATACACAGGAAATAGGACTTTTTAAAACAAATGATAAATATAAATTTCAAAATAGTGGTTAGTTATGTAAAGAGGCAGAATATGGGATAGAGAGAAACATTCAGATAAATGCAAGTTATTCATAATGTTCTAGTTTTTAAGTTAGGTGGTAGGTTCATGGGTATTTATTTCATTATTAAGGTTTATAACAGATATAAGTTATAAATATTCTGTATTCAAATATTACTTCATTTAAAATATTTTACAAATTAGTATTTTAATTTTTGTAATGGAAAATTAAGAGCATTTTTACATCTAAAGAAAGCAACAAAGTTCCTTTTCTAATAGAAAGGAAAAATACAGGAGGAAGAAAAGTTTAGTGAGCTCCTAAGAGGATCAAGAAAAGGAATACAATTCAAGGAAAAAGAAAAAAATCTTCCATTTTAAACCATGTTATTATTTTAATCCTAGATCATTCAGGAAGCTATGCTGGCTAAAACTGGAATTTATTAAGAAGATTATACTTTCACCTACAGTTCACATCAAGTAATTTCCATCCATGTTCTATATCTACATCTTTAAATAGTTCTTAATGCTCTCCATTCTCAAATTAATCTCAAACTTCACAAACTGCCATATAAGGAAGTACACAGAGCTACTTCTGTTGGGGCTAGTGGAGGGTCAGTCTAAGTTATACTCTTGGGGCTCCCTTAACTGGTTCTGGGGTCTTATGTAATGCCAAGCCTTGGATAGAAATTGAGCAGGATTCTCACAGGTTATTACCGGGGAATATTGTTCAGCTGGCATCTATAGACTGGCAGTCTCTCTGTGCCTTTTGTGACAGCCTTGGGACACAAAAATACCCTATAATGTTTGCAATCCCAGGTCTTGCATCCCTGTCCCTCAAGTTCATTAAAGCAGCCGCTCCTCTCTAGGGACTCGGCAGGAGGCTGCGGGAAGCAAGGTGCAGGTCCTAGTTGATTTATCCCACTTTCTTTCACCCCAGCTCAAGGGACATTTCTTTTGAATTTGGTAGAAGTCCCATTTGGTGGAAGAATACAATTTTCCTTAATGCACTTGAGCTTTTAGGGAAGAAAACACGAGTAACTTGCAAACTAATCTGCTTTCAGCTCAGCCACATTCTTCCTAGAAAGCAGTGAAGCACAGTCTGCTATCTGCGAGAAAGGGAGAAAAGAAAAGGGTGAAATTCAGGGAGAAAAAAATCCTGATACTTCAAAATATTATCCAGAGATGAACAAAGGTTTTTAAAATAAGACTCAAAAAAGTGTTAACCATAGAGGGGATAATTGGACTCCTTAAAATAAAGAATTGGTATTTATGAAAAGGACTGTCTAAAAAAGTGAAAGGGTGCCCCGAACAGTATGGCTCAAGTGGTTGGGTATTGTCTCACAAACCTAAACGTCACCATTTCGATTCCCAGTCAGGGCACATGCCTGGGTTGTGGGTTTGGTTCTGCTCCAGGCACGTATTCAATCGATGTTTCCCTCTCGCATTGATGTTTCTCTACATCTCTTTCTCCCTCCCTTCCCATCTCTCTAAAAATAAGTAAATTAAATCTGTTTTTAAAAAGTGAAAAGGCAAGACAAAAAGAAGATATTTGAAATACATATATCCAACAAAGTATTCATTGTAAGAACATGTAACATCCTAGCCCTGTCCAGGTACCATAGTTAGTTAGAGCATCATCCCAATACACCAAGGTTGTGGGTTTGATCTCTGGTCAGGGTACATACAAGAAGCAACCAATGAATTCATCAATAAGTGGAACAACAAATTGGTATTTCTCTCTCTCTCTTCCTTCCTCTCTCTAAAAATCAATAAATAAAAATTTAAAGATAATACCTAATGTCTCACAAACCAGTAAGAAAAATGCAGACAGCCCATTTGAAAATTGACTTAAACCCAGCGCTTCATGGACTTCTGGCCAAGATGGCAGCGTAGGCAGACATGGCTCACCACTTTGCACAACCACATCAAAATTACAACTAAAATATAGAACAACCATCACTCAGAACTGTCAGAAATCAAGTTGAATAGAAGCCTGACAACTATGGAATTAAAGAAACCACATCCATCCAGATTGGTAGGAGGGACACAGATGCATAATGGACTGGTCCCTCACCCACATGTGGTGGATAAGAATTTGGGAGGGATATCTCAGGAACGAGGAGCCCCAGCCCCACACCAGGCACCCCAGTCCAGGGCTCCAGTGCCAGGAAGAGAAGTCCCCAAAACTTCTGCCTGTAATGCCAGCAGGGATCGAGTTGGTAGAGGAGGCCACTGGAGCCCTCAGCAGTTCCTCTTGGGGAACCCACAGATGGACTCCCCTACTCAGACTCACTCCCTCTGAGCTCCAGCACTGGGGTAGCAGCTTGAAAGGCACCTGTGGTACACAGGGAGAAACTGAAGTATCTGGCATCAAGGTAAGCAGAGGCCATTGTCCTTTTTCTAAACCCTCCCCCAACAAATTGGTGCCATATCTGAGTCTCCATCAACCTGGCTAACACTGTTTGACCTGACTTGTGCATATTCAGAGACTCCATCACACCCAGTTTACAAGCCCACCCAAGCTACTTTTCCATAAGAATGGCTGATCTTGGCTCATGCTTCACAACTTCCTAAATCCTCTCAAACAAGCAGCAGCTGACCTCAGTGAGCCCCAGGCCCAGCACTAGCAGCCAAGATTCACAGCTTGGCTTTGCCAGGAAATCTCCAAGCCCAGCAAAAGTAGCAGCCATCTCAGATTGCTTTACAGCTCAGGCAGGGTGGCCCTGGGCAGATCACAGGTGAGGGCTCATCTTGAACTGCCCCACCCAGGAAACCCCAGGACCTGCTCACCTAGTGGACAGCTACAGACCATGTCAGAGGACCACCACCCTGCCCCTGCACAGCTGATCCTCCATAAAGAGCAGAGGCTGGTGGTCAATGGTCAAAGCCAATCCTTGCAGCTGACTGGCCTGGGTAAATTTGTCTGCCAACAGCAACCAAGGCTCAACTACAAGAGGAGTGTGTAGTCAGCCCACATGATGGGTGCACCCCAAGTACCCAGGTTGGGTGATAGGGGAGGCTGTGCCACAGGACCCTACAGGACACCTACTACATTAGGCCACACTTCTAAGACAGGGAGTCAAAGCAGCTCTACCTAATACATACAAACAAACGCAGGGAGCCTGCCATAACAAGGAGACAAAGAAACATGGCCCAAATGAAAGGACAGATCAAAACTCCAGAAAAAGAACTAAATGAAATGGAGATAAGCAATCAGATGCAGAGCTCAAAACACTGGTTATAAGGATGCTTGCAGAACTTAGTGAGGATCTCAGCAGCAAAAAGAAGATCCAGTCAGAATTGAAGGATTCACTATGTAAAATAAAAACAATTTACTGGAAAACAACAGTAGAGCGAATGAAGCTAAGGATCAAACCAATGATTTGTAACAAAAGGGAGCAAAATAACTAGTCAGAAAAACAGGAAAAGAGAATTCAAACAAAAAAAATGAGGACAGTGTAAGCAGTCTGTGGGACAACTTTAAGCAATCCAACATTCGCTTCATAGGGGTGCCAGAAGAAGAGAAAGAGCCAGGAATTGGAAATCTATTTGAAAAAAATAGTGAAAGAAAACTTCCCTAATTTATTGCAAGTCCAGGAAGCACAGAGAGTCCCAAATAAGATGGATGCAAGGAGGCCCACTCCAAGACACATGATGATTAAAGTGCCAAAGGTTAAAGATAGAGAGATGGGGGGGTGTGGGAGAGTGGGTGAGAGGTGAGAGGATTAAGAGGTACAAATAGATAGTTACAGAATAGCCATGGGGATGTTAAGAACAGTATAGGAAATGGAGCAGCCAAGGAACTTATACACATGACCCATGGACATGAACAAGGGTAGGAGGATTGCCTGAGGGAGTGGGGGGCATTGGGTGGAGGGGAGCAGGGAGCAAAGGAGGAAAAATCAGGACAACTGTAATAGCATAATCAATAAAATATTAAAAAGTAAATAAATAAAAGGGACAAATCTTTCCAGCTTAAAATCCAAACTTGAGACTGGCCAATTAAGCTCCTTGGTCCTTCCCTCTGGACTCATACCCTAGATTCTGTCCCTCTCAATCTTATTCCCCAAGCTATGAGCACTAGCAGGCATAAAAAATCTTTCAGAAGGTTTAGAGCAGTGGTTCTCAACCAGGGGCTATTTTTCCCCTCCCTCCATGACCAGAGGACATTTGGTAATACTTATAGACATTTTTTGATTGTCACAATTGTCTGTGGGGAGATGCTAATGGCATCTACTTGGTAGAGGCCAGGAATGTTTCTAAACATCCTACAATGCACAGAACAGTCCCTACAACAAAGAATGTCCATAGTACTGAAGTTGAGAAACCCTGGCTTAGAGAGTTTAGAGTGGAACGTGCCTCACTTCCACTCCCCATTTCTAGGCCTCCATCTTTCGGACTCCATCTGAGTTCCCACCTAGCCTGCTCAGTGAAAAATAACAGTCCAGGAATGGACATGTTTACCCTGCCATCTGCACAGAAAAAAAAGCACAATCCAACAGCTTAACTAGAGAGAGAAAAATGTCCAAGCGAGGGGGAGATCAAAATAGAGATATACCAAAGGGGAGATCCCCACAGCAACATCTTTTAATCTTTCAGTGCTTACTTCATAAAGCTCGACTCCATGAGACTGATTCACTCAAATGTCCTTGAATATTATCACAAGATCTTCATTTTGGGAATAGGTGGGTATAAGGAAAACTTGAACTTTTCCCACTTTTCCAAGCCAATTGCAAACTTTCAATATCCTAGTCTTTACCTCCACCTAGAATGTCCTTTCTCACCGTCTTGGCCTCTAAATCTTTCAAGGCCCACATCAGTGTTGCCTCTACCTGATCCCCCATAACTCCCCTGGCTCTTCTAAGTTAGATATCTTTTTATAGCACACATTATTTTCTACTTTCTATTAGAGTTATTTGATTTCACGAGAGGTTTTTGAGTTTTATAGATTTGACTTCTATAAAATCTCCAATGTCATATATTATATATTAATATATTCAAACCATCTTCTTTGGGCTGAATTTGGACTTGAATACATCAGACAACAAACATTTCAAACTATTGCCTGCCAGCCAAGCCTTCAGTTCCTACAATGAAGCCATCTCGATAGAGTAGATTTTGCAGCAATTCAAACATTTTATTATATTTTTCTTATTATTTTATAAAAATACAAATGGAAAGCCAAAATAGTACAAAGGCTAATACTACAATTTTGACAGGTTAATAACATGAAGCATGTCAAAAGCAGTGACTCTTGAGATAAGCATATTAGAGCAGCTGGTCAACAGGAGATTCAATTTTTAAGGGAAAAAAAACAAGGTAAAAATAGTACAGATGATTGAAAATATATCATTGAAAAATAAGTCAATATCTGCTTATAAATAAATGTTTCCCAATTTTGGGGGTATCTACCCAGAAGAGGGATTTCTGGGTTATATGCTAGCTCTATTCTTAATTTTTCTGAGGAACCTTTATACTGTTTAACATAGTGGCTGTACCAATTTACATTCCCAATAGCAGCATATGAAGTCTCCTTTTTCTCCACATCTTTAACACTTGCTATTTCTGGTCTTGTTGATAATAGCCATTCTAACAGTGTGAGGTGATACCTCATTGTGCTTTAGATTTGCATTTCCCTTAAAGCTAGTGAAGCTGAGCATCTTTTCATATGTCTGTTGGCCATTTGTTTGTCTTCTTACCCCTTGGCATTGTTTGCAAATATCTTCTTCCATTTGGTAGATTGCCTTTTTGTTTTGTTGATAGTTTCTTTTTCTGTGCAGAAGCTTCTTGGTTTGATATAGTCCCATTCCTTTACTTTTCTTTTACTTCCCTTGCCTTTGGGGTCACATTCATAAAATCGTCTCTGAGACCAAGATTCTTACTTTTTAAAAAAGATTTATTTATTTATTTTTAGAGAGAGGGGAAAGGAGGGAGGAAGAGAGGGAGAGAAGCATTAATGTGCGGTTGTTTCTCCTGTGCACCCTACTGGGGACCTGGCCTGCTACCCAGGCATGTGCCTTGACTGGGAACTGAACTGGCGACCCTTTGCTTTGCAGTCAGGCACTCAATCCACTGAGCCGCGCCAGCCAGGGCAGGTTCTTACTTTTTAAAAAAATTGATTTTAGAGCCCTGGTTGGTGTGGTTCAGTGGACTGAGTGCTGGCCTGAGAACTGAAAGATTGTTGGCTTGATTCTTGGTCAGGGCACATGCCTGGGTTGTAGGCTGGGTCCCCAAGTTGAGGCTGTGCAAGAGGCAACCAATGGATCTTTCTTTCACACACTGATGTTTCTCTCCCTCTTTTCCTCCCTCCCTTCTCCTTTCTCTAAAAGAAAATAAATAAAATCTTTTAAAAAATTGATTTTAGAGAGAAAGAGGAAGGGAGGGAGAAGGGGAGAGGGGCAGGGGGGTGAGAGATATCAATTTTTTCTCTCACTTATTTATGCATTTATTGGTTGATTCTTGTATGTGCCCTGACCAGGAATCAAACCCACAACCTTGGCTATCAGGACAATGCTCTAACCAACTGAACTACCCAGCCAGTGTCCCAAGGTCTGTAAGGTTAGTACCTATGTTTTTTTCTATGTATTTTATTACTTCTGGCCTTATATTTAGGTCTTTGATACATTTTTTAGTTAGTTTTTGTGTATAATGCTAAATAACAATCTAGTTTCACTCTTTTGCATGTGGCTTTCTAATTTTCCCAGCACCATTTATTGAAGAAGCTTTCTTTTCTCCATTATATGTACCCCTATGTTTATTGCAGCATTATTCACAGTAGCCAGGATATAGAAACAACCTAAGTGTCCTTTGATGGATGATTGGATAAAGAAGACGTGACATATGAATACAATGGAATACTACTCTTCCATAAGAAAAGATGAGACCTGGCTCATGTGGCTCAGTGGACTGAGTGCCAGCCTGCAAACCTGAGGGTTGCTGGTTCGATTCCTGACTGGGGCACATGCCTGGGCTGAGGGCCACGTCCCCAGCTGGGGGTGTGGGAGAGGCAACAGATCAATGTATCTCTTGTACATTGATGTTTCTCTCCCTCTCTTTCTCCGTCCCTTTCCCTTTCTCTAAAAAGTAAGTAAATAAAATCTTTAAAAAAGAGAGAAAAGATGAAATACTGCCATTTGTGACAACATAGATGGAGCTTTAGAGTATCACGTTGTGAAATAAGTCAAATGGAAAAGGACAAGAATCATAAAATTTCAGTCATGTGGGATATAAAACAGAAAGCAACAAATGAACAAAACTCATAGACACAGACGACAATATGGTGGGTGACCAGAAGGAAAGGGGGTTGGGGAGAAGTTAAAGAAGGTAATGAGGTCAAGTAAATGGTGATGGAAGGAGACTAGACTTTGGGTGGTGAGCATCAAATGCAATACACAGATAAAGTATTATAGAATTGTACAGTTCAAACTTGTACTCGTATGATCTTAGTAATCAAGGCCACCCCAATAAATTTAATTAAAAAAGAAAACTGGGTTAAAAAGTTATAGTGTAATGACAAAGGAAATGGAGAAATTTTGTTTAGATTTTGGACTGATATAAATGATTTCATATATACATGCTTCCAGAATTAGACACGTTCACAACTTCACAGCGCTATTGATTGGGGCACAATTTACTATATACTATGCTATCAAATGGAAAAGAAAGCTGGCGTTAAGACTTCTTTTGGACAAATTTGTCAAGAGAGTTGAAAAGACACCTCAAAATCAACATAAAAATTTCCTCCCAATCCTTTGAAAATCATTATCTAACAAATCCTTCTTCCCAGCAATAAAACAAAAAAATGTTTGAAGAACTAATAGCCAAAATTTTTCAAAAATATGTTGAAAACTATAAAACCACAGATCTGTTTTGCGGGCCCCTGACTAAAGCGTAAGCTCAAGTGCTTAGCCTTTTGTCCTGATTTCTTACTTTAGTTGAGCACAGACTGTGTTAAAATAATGAATGTAATACCTAGATGAACCTCATTATTTTCCAACATAGTTTGTTGACGTTTATAGGAGAGATAACACAGTTGTTGAAAGTACAATGCGATCTAGGGTAAGGCTTACTTGTGAAGGGAGATTTCTGTTCCCAAAGGTTATATTGTTTCCCAGAGTAAGCCTGCTATCATCCTTATTGTTCTCCACATAAAATACATTTTTTTTAAAGTCAAGCTTCGTGGATCTGTGGTTTCCTAATTTTCAACAAATTTTGAGAAGTTTCAGCCAATAGTTCTCCAAGTTTTTTCTGCCTCCTCTGCCTCCAGTCACAGGTATACTGAAGCCCCCTGAAGCTGTCTTACAGCTCAGTAATGCTCCGTTCATTTTTTCAGTCTTTCGGTGGGTTCAATCTTAGGTAGTTTCGATTACTGTGTTTTCGAGGTCATTAATCTTTTCTTCTGAAATGTCCAGCATCCAAGAAAATCTTAAAGCAGCTTTAATTTTTTTTTTGAGTTATAAAGTGAGTTTATTAAAGAATGCTTTTGGGAAGGCAACATTTGATTTGTCATTTAAAAAAAGTTCTGTTTCTTCATGTAATGTAAGAATGTACAAATTTGTAAGTTTCTTTCTACTGGATTCTCTGATAGCATAGTACAGTGTAGTGATTTCTGCAATGCTAGAAGAAATAAAAAGACTTTTCTATGCTTCTCTTTAAAAATTGATGAATAACAACAGAAAATGGTAGTAATGGAGCTGGTATTTTTACCATCACAGGCTACCATTTTCACTTTATCCACTTTAATAAGTTCTGTCACCTTTCTGAATTCAACATCATTCAGTACAAATGTCCACACATTATTACAGAATATGTATGTATTTAGAGAGCTCCTAAAATTGACTCTGTTCCTGACCCTCTGAGCCAATGCTGAATTTATAGCCTTATCAAACTGAAGTGGAACTTGATGGGCAAGTTGTGGGGTGATCTGTATGAGACTGTATGAACTCATCAAGTCTTTCCTGAAGACTGTTTCCCAAAATGGTATTTCTGCATAACTGATATACCATGACTTAGGAGGAATAAGCTATCTTCCTTATTCGGTCTTACACTGATATCCACCTCTTTTCCCACCACCTCTTCCATAGCTGCAGAAACCCCAGAACTTGGCCAACAAACAAAACAGCCTGTTTAAAAAAAATGCTTTATGTATGAAACAATGACAAGGATGATATAAACTATTGGGAACAGAAGCCCCCTTCACAAGTAAACCTTACACTTGAAAGTGTGCTTTCAAGAACTGTGGTATCTCTCCTATGGACGTGAGCAAATATTTGTTGGAAAATGATGGGGTTATTAATCCCACCTACTGTATTTTTCATCACAATGAATTTTTTATCTCTAGAAGTTCAGTTTGGGTCTCTTAAAAATATCTTTCATCTTTCTCCTTAACATGTTCACATCAATGTGAGACAAACATTGAGAGGTTGCCTCACATATGTGCTGCAACCAGGGATAGGATCCCATGACCTAGGTAAGTGCCCTGACTAGGGATCGAACCTGCAACCTTTTGGCGTGGGACAATGCCCCAACCAACTGAGCCACCAGGCCAGGGCTCCAATACTCTTTTTAATTATACCATTAACCAACATTCATAGAAAAAGTTTACTAAGGAAATTACAAGTGCTCCTTCATATATACAAGGATGTATTCTTGAAAAGGCATGCATGGTTTAAAACTGTGCAAATCAAAAGCAATTTTCTCTCAACAAATTATGGTAAAAGATTTCATTGTGCCATTTCCATTTCAGCTAGGTAAATTTTTTGCTATAGAAGTAATATGCACTAACTACCCCTAAATGTACACAATCCCAAATGAGATAACCATTATTAAACTTATGGTATGGACTCTTTCACAATTTTCTCCAGGTCAACAGAAGTAAATATAACTCATGATTTTGTTTTTAAATTTTAAGATTTTACTTATTTATTTTTTTAGAGAGAGGAGAAAGGAAAGAGAAAGAGAGGGAGAAAAACATCGATGTGAGAGAGAAACATTGATCTGTTGCCCCTCAAACACACCCTAGCTGGGACCAAACTGCAACTGACCAGGAATGTGCACTGACCAGGAATTGAACTGGTGACCTTTTGCTTTGTAGGATGACGCCCAACTAGCTGAGTCACACAAGTCAAGGCTGACTCATGATTTTTAATAGCTGCATAATATGCTTTAGGGCAGATATACCACAATTTATTCAGCTATGATTGTATTGATGGGCATGTAGTTTGGTTCGTATTTTTATTTCTGTAGGATAGACTACGAACAGCTCGGTCAAAGGGTAAGTATATGTAGCAGACACTGGTTGCCTAATCAGCTGGCTTTCTCCCCTTTCTTTCCTGCTAAAAGAATGCTAATTTTGTGCAGGCATTAGGCAGAGAAGCCCGATATCAAGGTTCTACTTCATAGTCTTTACGCAACATGTGTTCCAGTTATGGCAAAGGAAATATATGGGCAAGTTTGGTGGTGGATGTCTTGAAAAAATTGCTTTCCGTGAAAAAAGAAGAATGGCACCTCTCTTGGTTCCCTGGCCACTTCCATTCCCTCTTTCTGCTCTTGAATGCAGGTGTGATATCTAGATTCAGCAGCCCATCTTAAAAGCCTAGGGAAGTAAAAAGCCTAGAGACAAAACGCCAACATATCAAGAACTGTGGAATAGAAGGATGGAAAATGCCTAGATTCTTGAGACCTCATTGAGCAGCTGATCCAATGCTAGCATGTGTCGCTCCAGATTCTTATTATGTGAGAAAGAAAAATAAACCTCTGTTTGTTTAAGCCACTATTAGTCAGGTTTTCTGTCACTTGCAGCCCAAGCCATTCTGAACTGATAATGTAGGTTTTTAGTTTTGTTAGATTCTTCCACATTACTGTGAAGAAAAGGTAGTAGTAAGCCATACTTCTATTGGAATGGAAGGAAACAGGGAAATGGACGTTTATTTGGAATTTATTTTAGTATATGGCATAAGCTAGGGATCTCTGCTTTATTCTAGTTGAATGACCAATTTTGAAAGCATCATTCAGTAAACAAATTATCTGTTTTGCATAGAATTGAATGCAAGCTGTAATTGAAAATAAAAAGGAAAATAAAAAATAAATAAAATTGCCATGACCGGGTGGCTAAGTTGGTTGAAGTGTCAGCCTGTACACCAATAGTTTCCAGGTTCAATTCCCAGTCAGAGCACATACCTAGATTGTGGGTCACTTCCAGTTGGGGCACTTATAGGAGGCAACTGCTTGATGTTTCTCTCTCGCATTGATTTTTTTTCTCTCCCCTTCCTTTCCTCTCTCTCTAAAAAATCAACAAACATATCCTTAGCTGAAGATTAAAAACAACAAAATAAAATGGAATCATAGAAAAGAAAGAAAGATATAGCAAAGTGATTAAGAGCATGGGCTCTGAAATAAACTGTGTTCAGATCCAGCTCTGCCACTCTAGTTGCTGTGCTACTCTGGGCAAGTTACTTAATCTCTTTATGCCTTAGTTTACCAGTTTGAAAAGTGGTGTTATCCCTAAATGGTGTGGCATAGTGGGTTGGGTGTCGTACAACAAACAGAAAAGTGGTGTTAATAATGGTATTTACCCCATAGCATTCGATTAGTTTATATAAATCACATACTAAATATTATTTAATTATGAGTTATTATTTTTATTATTATTATACATCGTAGTGGTAGACTCTGATTCATTTCTGCCACATTAAGGATTCGTAGCAAGGCTGTTTTGAAAAATTATTATGGAATGTTGGTACAAATTCAGAGGGGTTAGTGGAAGGGAGAGAAGGAAGGAGAGAGGAAGGACAGGGGCAGGCAAATGCAGCCTTGTTATCTATCTCAGTTGGCTGAATTCTCTGATTACGAGAAGAATATACTATGTTGTACATTTTTTAAAGAACTGATCTTCTGGAGAGGAAAAGGGTTTTCTAGCAACCCCAAGTCAGGCTTTGTATTTTGTCCACATGGGGACTTAGAAGAGAAGTTAAGATTCCGTCACTTAGCATATTTTAGAGAAACAATATGGATTTACACTCTTTAGGCTCTCAAAGAATTGGTTGCCTGCCCCCCCCAACCCCCCGCATATATGACCTGGAGCACATGAGAAAAGACTGTGTCTAGGAGGAGGAGTTCAGACTCCGTAGCAAGGCTTGAGAAATTCCACTGTCCAATACGAAAGGTGGAGTGTTTCTAAGTCAGTCACTAAACCAAAGATAGCTGCTCATTTCTGAGGTAGGAGATCCTTATTCTTACTCAGGGGACACTCAACTTACGCTGGAAGGAGCGAGCCTCTTGGGAGGACATTAACGGCCCCTAGATGATCCAGGTGGAAATTCCCCCAGTGTCAAGGTTTGACTGGAAAAAAGATCACCCAGGTATATGAGCCCTCGTAGTTACTGTATTGAGCAGGGAGAATCTGGATGAGAAGTAAATTTTCTTTGCTGAGATACTAAAATTTTAGAGAGGGAGAATGTGGCTGCAATATTATTTTGAGATATAAATGAATTATTTTCCTTTCTGTCTTTTCCCCTTTTCTCTGACTCCCACCCCCACCCCAAAGTTGTCAGCTTTGTGGTGTATCTCAGGGTAAGGAGGTGGCAAATAAGGAAAATGAATACACTGCCAGTCTCTCTTGCTTTATTGTTCCAAATGTGTAAACCCTAGGGAAGGGGATTTAGGGTGCAGGGGCAGAGACAAAGTATCTGGGCCAGAAAACTAAAAGGAAGAAAGATTTGCACAAGCCTATAAAAAGATTCTTCTCTTTCTCACACACTTCTCCTTAGGGAGAAGAGGCAGAGAGAACTTTGTGGGATCTCAAGCAGCATATACTCCCAGAAGCAACCCTTGGCTGGTAGAAGACTTGAGAGAGGAAGGGCTGTGTGGAATGTCTAGGTAGATGGACCAACAGGTGACCTTAGCAATGAGTTCCATGTCCTAAATGTGTCAGAGATGTTGGAGAGGACCACAGCATTTGAAAAGACCCATGCAGGCAGAGGGCTCAGCAGTAACTGACAGAATCTAAGGATCTTCAAGCAGATACATTTACTGTACTCACTCATGGGTCTGAGCACTACATAAGGTCCCCAAAATATGGCATCGCCCGGGGTAAGGGAAATGAACATCAAGAATATTCATTTTGTTTTCCCAATAACTTGGTAAAAAGAGGGATATCAGAGTCAGAAACTGGGTTCTAAAAATGGTCACAACTCTATCAATGGCCGCAGTAGTCAGCTGACTGTTAACTTTGAGGTTCATCTGGGTTCCATCTTGATTTAAGGAGTCACCATCCTGTGTGGTAGAGAAAAGATCAGCAGCTAGCAGGGCCAGGAAACTAACCCCCACCAACCCCGCTCCATTCCTGAAGAATGTAGGGTCTAAAAATGGATTCAGTGAAGGTTTTTGTAATTTCTTGGCACCAGAGCCCTAGAATAATTTAAAGCCAAATACTAGTGTTTAATATAAGTCAAATTTTCTATTTGATGAATAGAGACAGTGGAAACCAATGGATAAGAAAGGAATATTCTCTGCTGTATGGTCCTTGTTATAATTGCCAACTAACTTTTCTACCTATAGTGACATTTGTGCTGTGTTATGGACAGGTTGTTTCAAACAGAAGAGCACATATGTCGATAAAAGTCCTAAATTGAGAAGGGCCCGTGCTTTGATGGGGAACAGTCTTGTCTAATTTTCTAATTTCCAAAGTTTATAAAAGTTACCTACTTTAGATTTATTTAGCAAATGTTTGACTGTCAAAGAGGGATTTCTCAGAAGGTTCACATCTGACCAGGTCGAGGGGATATTGCTTCCATGTATTGTTCTGTGTTGATTACATCATCAAGCTCGGAGACAAAGAAAGATGAGAAGGTCACAACCCCAAGAGAGGTACCTGTTAATTTCCTAAATGTGTGTTGTATGTGGTGGTGGTGGGAGTTGAGTGACACGGAAAAGTAAAAATGGTCAACACAAGTTTCTAGTTACCATCCCACTGGGAGTGAGGACCTACAATAACTTGGAATAAGTTGGTCCACCTTTGCTATTGTCCTTAAGTTGTTATTTGGCTATGCTTCCTCACAGGAGTTAATGATTCAGCAGGGAAAAGGGAGTATCTTCAGGGGCAGTGAGAAAAGAATGATTTGGGGAGACTCCATCCATTCTACAGCTAATTTGGAATGCAGAGACCTTAAGGGTAGGGTGGTGGAACTATTTGGAGAAACTCTATCTTTCAAATTTAGCCAGGAACGAAGATCTCCAAAGGTGGAATAGCTGGATCTCATAACCCTGAATTTTGTTCCCTCAGGGTCTCCCTCCATTGTCAAAATTGGGAAACGGGAGTTTGAATTTATTAAGGGCAAACTCTGGTTTCCTTGCATGTTCCGGCAATACTGGGATTAAAAAGCTACCTTTGAGAGGAAAGGTGCATTGACAAGATGCAGGGCCACCATTGCATTCTATTTGGACCCTGGAAAGTTAAATATATTGATAGTTTTTTGAAGAGCTTGAAAAAGGCTGAGGTTCTGAGGCCGATAGTAGGAATAGAAAAAAGTGTTGGAGATAAGAGAGATTGGCATGACTCAGTGATAGGGCCCTTAGGCTGTGCAGTTGAAAAACACTAGCCTGGCATTTTCCAGCATCCTATCCTCAGGGCATCCTACTAAGGCTTGAGGGGCATTGGGAAAGAAATCCTGCCCTTAAGGAATTTTCATTTTGGGACTGTGACATCAGATGCACCCTGGGGGGTTGAAAATGCCTGGGTTCTAAAGTGAGCACATTTGGGTTCAAGTTTTGTCTCTTCGATACATAGTTGTGTGAACTTGAGCAAGTCATGTCCATTTTCCCCTCCTGAGCCTCAGTTTCCTCTTCTGTGGAGCCAGGATTGTTCATGTAAGAATGACAGAAACAATTTTGTATTGCACTTCATAGAGTGCGGGAAGCAGTTCTTAAACAAAGCTTCTACACCAAGGTTAACGTGTAGCCAAAGCTCTAAAGAGGTGCCATTCATATCAACTAAAGGATCTGGGAGGTGGATGGTAGGAGATGGTGACAGACAGCCTCAGGGGGAGTTGGCCTGTCCGAAAGCTCACACTCTAGGAGCCCTGCGGAGCAGCGAGGGGGCGGGGCAGGGTCTCTGAAGGGGTTGCTATGGCACCGAGGGGCCAAGGGAGGTTAACTGAACCCTTAAAACCTTATTCCCTCCCCCACCCGCCACTGCCTGGGCCGAGGGCCATTGTTCCTGGCAAAATGGCGTCGGTAATCCCCCTCCCGACCAGAGGCCTAAGTAAAGCTGAGGGTGGGAGTGGAACTGGAGGTGGGAACAAAAACTACAATTCCCAGGGTACACTGCACCTGCCCGCGAGGCGCAGGGCACGTGCCCAGGCCTAGCGCTTACATGCCGTCAAAAATCCTTTTCATAGCTTCCCTTTCCCATCCCTGCTTTCGCTGTTGCCCAGCCCCCGCGCGCGCGCACTGCAGTCCTGGGTGGTGGGGGGAACATGCCGTGGCCGTTGCCCTCGCAACGTAACCGGGAGACCGGTATTTGTAAATCTGTGCTTCGACTTCTAATCCCGAAGCCGGCAGGTACGGGTCTCGCGAGAAAATCCGGGAGTTGGAAAAAGGGAGTTAGGGGTGGTGGTTGGAAAGGTGCAGGAGGGTACCACATCACCGCAGAGCTACCGCATTTATAAGTATGTGAAAAACTGAGAGTGGGTGGTGGGTGGCTGAAGTTGTGTATGCTTGGACTTTTTTTCTGAAAGGAAGAGGGTAAAGCAGCCGTGGAGAGAGCTTTTGAACACACAGGGGGTGTCACGCGTGTCTCCTCACTGAGATTTTCTTCTTGGAAAGGAGAAGAACCTTTCTCCTCGACGCGCATCTCTCTCTCCCGCTGTGCTGAAAAGGGCGGGGGAGGAGCGCGCACGCTCTAGTTGGCTAGCCACTCGGCACTTCCCAGCGCTCGGGGCCGTTAGGAGTAGTGTCTGCTCCGTCGGCTTTCTCCGCCCCTCCCCCTTTCTTTTCCTCCTCTCCCTACCCCGCCCCCTCCGCCCCCCCCCCTCCTCTCCATCTAAATTCACTGGCTGGAGTACGCGTGCGCTTGCTCAGCTCCCAGGCGAGCGCGAGCTTGGGCTCTTTCCCTGCTCCCCCAGACCCCGCCCGCTCTTTACCTACCCGCGGTAGTTGGCCCGGTGGGCTCGTGGGGAGACACTCGCGCGCGCACGCGCACACGACGCGGAGCGGAGCTCCAGACATCGTGGAGGGGAGTAAGAAGCATCGGAGGCGATAGAGGAGGAGGCGGCGTGTGCGTATGTGTGTGTTCTGTGGTGTGGCTCATCGAGGGGCGAGGGGAGGCTTGAAAGAGGACGAAGGAGAAGCGAAGAGAGTCGGAGTCTTCCTCTGCAAGAGCCTCTAATCTGGTGAGGGTCCCGGGCCGGTTGGAGCGCTGGGAGAGAGGGAGGAGGCCGGGGGGCGTGTCTGGGATCGGGCTGAGAGATGAATGGGCCGGGGATGAATGGAGGGAGGCAGCGGCGGCCAAGAGTCTGTTAAGAGTAAGCGCCCTAGTGGGGGGCGGTTTGACCGAGGCGAGGTGATTGCCGTCCCCAAGAGGTATGGGATGAGGCCGGGCTCGGGTCTTCGGGGTTGTCGGAGCTGTTGTCGGTGTGAGCAAACAGGCGGAGAGGAAAATTAAGAGGGGCAAAGTCGGGAAGGGCAGGTTTGAGGTTGAGATGCGTTTTTTGTCTTTTTTGTTTTTGTTGGAGGTGGCAACTTTGGGAGTTGATGAAAGACCTAGGGGACAGAAAAGGTGAGGAGGATACAAGCGTGGGGAGGGCTGCGGGATACGGTTGACAAAGGACTGAGTGATCTTTTAAATGAGATTGAGGTTACCGAAAGGGAAGATCGCTTCGGGTATGGGAAGTTGGGTTTCAGTGGGTAATGGGGTGAGGGAAAGTGGGTTTAATTTAGAGATTCAGTTAATGTGTGAAGGTTGGTAGGAATGGACCGGGGTAAGGGATACTGCTGGCTCGTTGTGTGAGTGGGATAGGTTCAAGGAGATTGAGAGGTGTTATTTGGGACCGGGTGGTATGTTTTGTGACTGACAGGTTGGGGATGAAGAGGAGATGGTATGATGGTGTTAGGGTAAAAGTGGTGATAGGCTTCACTGTACTGAAAGAGGTTTTGTTTGACCAGTTGAGAGTGGTGAAACATTTATGTAGTGTGGGTGGAAGTCTGCACGTTTGTGTCTCCGTATCTTGGGAGTTGATAGACCTTGTTAAAATGAATTCGAACCCTCAAAACAGACACGAATGGTATAGCGAGCCCTTCTTAAGAGTTATTGTTGACTGAAGCAGTTATATGAATAATAGCCTTTAAAGTTGTGAAAATCTTCCGTACAGTAGTGATTGCATCCAATTTTGGGAAGCATTGTTACCTGTTTTTCATCTATAGCAAATTGTAATACCAAGAAAACTTTTTAAGAGGTCTCAGTATACGACACAGAACAGCAGGTGTCTTTTAGACCGTCTGTATACTCTGGATTGACGAGTTTAAAAATCGTTTAAACTCAGCAGTCCAAAGGAAAGTTACCTTGCATTTAAGAGTAGCTAAAATGCACTGAAGCTGATTTTGAGTGCTAAATAATTATACATGATTTTTTTTGTCATTCTGAATTTACGTTGTTTGGAAAATTGGCACTTGATTTTTTTTACGTGAGTTTAAATTACAGCAGATTATTTGAACATTTTGTTCTTAGAATGTATTACTTATCTGGTAAGGATGTCTTGTGAAGGTCTCATTCTGTTCTGGGTCAAGATTAATAGTTTGTGGATTTTAAATGTTTCATGATTACTTGTTACAAAATTTACTGACATATTCATTTATCTTGGAAATGTTGCAAATTTGAGAACATTATTTTTTGGGGCATATTTTATCGAGTGTACTATTACATTTGTCCCATCCCGCCGCTATATCCCCTCCGCTCTGCATCCCCATTTCATCGTCCCCACACCTCTTAGTCCATGTCCATGGGCGGCACACACCAGGAGAACATTCTTAGGCTTTTCTTTCTTTCATTCTGCTTTGATGTTGGAAAGAGCAATCCTCGTCTTGGGCTACGTAGGGCCAAGATGAATACTTAAGTTATTTAGTGGTAGAGTAGAAATATGAAGGTATAGTGGCAGCCTGGAAATGTTGCACTCACTCTAACAGGCAAGGTAGTCTCCCAATTTTGAAGTAGATGTTCTTGGAGTAGAAGGACATTCAAGTATTTGGAAAGTGTAAGCATTGTATATTTGTGGAGCAGAATGAGATAAGGCTGGAATCTTAGATTGAGGCCGGGATGAAGGACTACTCTGAAGAGTAAGGAGGCCTTGACTGTTTAAGAAGGGGAGAAACATGAGCAGATTTGTGGTGTTCATCTCATTGTCTTCGCTTCTGATGCCCCCCACCCCGACCTGGAATGTTCTCTCTTCCCCTCCCTGTGAATTTGAATTCATTAGCTATTCCTGAAAGCCTTTCCTGCTCCCCACTTTTTTCCTTTCTCCGCAGCATACACCAAGCTAGATTACGTGCCCCTCTTTAGTGGTTTCAACACACCTCGTACATATTTTTATTACTGTACTTCTTTTGGGAGACGAGCAGAAAAGTTTTTTCTTTTTTTATACCTGAGAGAGAAAATAAAGCTCAGAAAAATAAGACTTGCCCTAGTGAAATAAGTGAGACCCTGGAGTTCTGACTTCTAGACCAATGTTGATCCTAATACCGCAAGTCTGCATTTGTTGATGAAATTATTCTGTAGGGTTTTAGGAGTTAAATATCTGTAATGTGGACTTTAATTTTCTTCTGTAAAGTGGAGGGATTTCTTTTCATTAAGGTATCCCATCATTTAGCCAGTAAATGATAAAGTCAATGGTTACAATGAACCAGAGTCAGAAGTAAAGAAAATAGTCAGAAGTAAAGAAACAGAGAACTGTTAATACTACTATCAGATTCCTAATCAGATAGTTTACTAAAAAAAAATTCACAGAGGGCCAAAATTTTTCTGTATTTTTTGGGGGGGTGGGTTGTGTGTAAGGGAAAAAACCCTTCCTTTCTCAGTTTCCCATCTTAGTATAAGTAGACCAGCTCCATTTGCAGATGTACTTGATTCTCTCTCTTGGCTAAAAGCCAGAATACTTTCAAGAACGGTGGGTCTTTTCCATTTTGGTTTGAAATAATAAAATTTATGGCACTGTTAGGAGATATTTGTTGACTGTAAAGGCCATTTATAAGGCATTTATTCAGAAATTCCCAAAGCTTCAAAAGTAGAATCTGATGCCATTTTTAATTGCTTAATAGAGCTTGTCATCAGATCATTGGTTTAGAAACATATTGAGATTAACTTACTACAGAAATGAGCCTTTAATGCCCCTTTCTTCCAGGGCTATATAATTATTTTCATGAACTTTTAAAAATAGAAGTATAGTAATGTTATTTTCTGTGTTTTGCCTGGTAACTTTTTTATTGTGACAAAATTCACATAATATAAAATTTACCATTTAAAGCATACAGTTCAGTAGCATTAAATACCTCGTGATGTTGCATATCTAGTTCTCAAACATCTTTATCACCCCAAAAGCAAACCCTGTGCCCATTAAGCAGCCACTTCCCATTGCCCTTTTCTCCCAGCCCCCGGCAACCGCTAATATGCTTTCTCTATGGATTTGCCTCTTCTGGGTATTTTGTATAAATGAAACCATACAGTACATGGCCTTTTGTGTCTGGCTTCGTTTACTTTGCATATTCTTGAGGGTCACTCCATATTGTGGCATATATCAGTACTTCATTTCTTTCTTAATTTTTTTTTAATTCTAAAGATTTTATTTTATTTATTTTTAGAGAAAGGGAGGGAGAAAGAGAGGGAGAGAAACATCAATGTGTGGTTACCTTTTGTGAACCCCCCCCCCCCCGGGGGACTTGGCCCACAACCCAGGCATGTGCCCTGACTGGGAATCGAACTGGCGACCCTCGGGTCCTCAGGCTGCCACTCAATCCACTGAGCCACACCAATCAGAGCTCATTCTTTTTTTATTGTTCAATAGTATAATACATGTTGTGTATTCATCAGTTCGTAGATACTTGGGATTTTCAGTCTTTTGACTTTTTGTTCCCATGTAATTTTAATTATTAAAGTTTGAAGCTGTTATTTGCAAAAATTATTAAAAATACCTAGAAATATGTTATTTTCATATGGATTTTGTATATTTGATTGAAAACTATTTATTTTATGAGTTTTTTAAAAAGGTTTTTTTTTTTTTTTTTTTTTTTTTTTTTAGGGGGGAAGGGAGGGAGGAAGAGAGGGAGAGAGACATTGATTGGATCGGTTGCCTCTGGCACACCCCGTACTGGGGACCTGACCCACAACCTAGGCATGTTCCCTGACTGGGAATTGAACTGACAACCCTTTGGTTAGCAGAAGGATGTCCAGTCCGGTGAGCCACACCAGTCAGGGCTTTATTTTATGACTTTTTCTTCATGTTTTCAAATAGGTTTTCTTTCTTTTTTTAACCTTCACATGAAGAAATGTTTTTATTAATTTTAGAGAGAGATGAAAGGGGGGAGAGAGAAAGAGAGAAAGATCAATATGAGAGAGAAACAATTGATCGTTGCCTCTCATATGCACCCTGACTGGAGATTAAAACTGCAACCTAGGTATGTGCTCTGACCGGGAATCATACCTGAAAACTTTTGGTGTACAGTATGGCTTCTACCAACTTGACTAGGGCTTCAAATAGGTTTTCAGTTCCTTGTTCTCTTTCTTCTCTTTCCGGCACCCCTCATGATGTGCATGTTGGTACACTTGAAGTTGTTCCAGAGACTCCAATTTATATTATCCTCATATTTTTTTATTCCTTTTTCTTTTTGCTGTTCTGATTAGGTGTTTTCTGTTTCCTTATCTTCTAAATCACTAATTTGATTCTATAATGTATTCTTCATTTTAGTTATTGTATTCTTTATTTCTGACTGGTCCTGTTTTTATGTTTTTTTAATCTCCATTTTTATGTTCCTTATCTCTTTGTTGACGTCCTCACTGAGATCATTGAGCATTCCTATAAACCAGTCTTTTGAACTCTGCATTTTGCAGATTGCTTTTCTCCATTTTGTTTAGTTCTTTTTCTGGAGTTGTTCTGTTCTTTTATTTGGGACATGTTTCTTTGTCTCTTTGTTTTGGCTGCCTCCCTGTAGAGCTGCTATGTCTCCCAGTCTTCGTAGAGTGGCCTTACATAGTAGTTGTTCTGTAGGGCCCAGTGGCGCCACCTCCCTGGTCACCTGAACTGGGTGCTCCAGGTGTCCCTCCCCCCACCACCGATGGGTAGTTGACCCTTTATTGATGTTGGTGTCCCAATGGGAGGGATTTACTCCAAGGTTCATTGGCTACAAGAACTGGTCATGATTGCTGTGGAGGATCTGCTGTGTAGGGGCCAACCCCACAAAGCAGCACGGGCTTCTGTGAGATTCTGGTACCTGCTAAGTCAGCCCCCTGAGTATGGAGGTGGTTGGGTGGTGCTTTGGCATGGTCTGAAGCTGGCCACCTGTGTGTGCTGCCTCTGGGACCTCCTTAGCCTGGGATGTGCAGGCTAAGGCCAGCCACCACCTGTGCCCTGCTCTGGGCCGCTGGGTATGAGGTACAGAGTGATACGGATGGAGATGGCTGCTACTTGTGCTGGGCTTGGAGGTGTCCAGGAAAGGCCAAGCTGCTTAACGAGGCCAGATGCCACTAGTGCCAGGATTGGGGCCACTTAGCAAGAGGTATGGGGCATGCAGGGGGCAAATGCTGCTTATTTGAAATATTTTAGGAAAGTCCACACCATGAGCCGAGATTGGCTGTTTATATGGAAAAGCCACTGAAAATGGCTGGGGTGGGTTGTTGGCAAGTTGGGTGGGGTGAGGTCTCAGGGAATCACCAGGTCAGGGCAAACAGAGGTAGCCAGGTTGATGGAGACTCACAAAAAGCACCGGCCTGCTGGCTTTGTGGGAAGAGGGCTCAGAAAAGGGGCAACGGCTTCTGCTAGCTCTGGGAGAAAGCTGCCCTTTGAGTCCTTGCTGGACAACTCAGTTCTACCCTGTATGTCCCTGGCACATTTCAAACTTCTGTGAGTCCCAGTTTGTCCGTGCACAAGCTCTTTTGAGAGGAATGCCTGGACTCCAGAAACCCTCTGTCTCCCTCAGCCACAATCCCTGCTGGTTTTCACAGCTAGAAGTTGTGGAGACTTCTCTTCCTGGCACTGGAGTCCTGGACTGGGGGCCTAATGTGGGGCTGGGACCCAAAGCCCTTCAGAGGGGACTTCCACAGTTTAGGTATCCCTCCTGATTTTTAAACTCCACATGTGGATGTGGGACCAGCCCGTTCTGCATCTCACCCATCCATCCAGTTTCTATGTTGCTTCTTCTGTATATCCTTGGTTATAGGACTTCTGTTCAGCTCGGCTTACAGTGGTTCTTAATGATGGTGGTTCTGTAGTTTAGTTGTAATTTTGATGTGATTGTGGGAGGAGGTGAGCATATTGTTTACGTACTCCACCATCTTGACCAGAAGTCCTCTCTTTTGGTATGAATATTTGTGTACAAGGTTTTGTTTGAGCACTTGTCTTAAATTCTTTTGGGTATGTACTGAGTAGTGGAATTTCTGGTTCATGTGGTAATTCTATGTTTAACCTGTTTAAAGGAGCTATCAAAGTATTTTCCACAGTGGCTGTACCATTTTACATTGCCACCGGCAATGTATAAGGTTTCCAATTTTTCCACATCTTCACCAACATTTGTTTCTTTCTGTGTGTGTGTGCACTTTATGGCCAGGCTAGGTGTGAAGCAGTGTCTCATTCTGGTTTTGATTTGCATTTCTCTAATGACTAATGATGTTGTACATCTTTTTATGTGGTCATTGACTATTTGAATTTCTTCTTTGGAGAAATGTCTCTTTAAGTCACTTGCCCATTTTCAAATCTGATTGTTTATCTTCTTATTGTTAAGAAATTTTTGCCAACTCCAAGATCATAAAGACTTACTCCTACGTTCTCTCTGAAGAGTTATAGTTTTAGCTTTAATATTTAGGTTTTTGATCCATTTTGAGTTAATTTTTGTATATGGTATGAGGTAACGGTCCAGCTTCATTCTTTCACAAGTGGAGTAATTTAACGTTTTTATACTATAAAATACATGGTGCACAATAATATATGTGTATATTAGTTACCACATTTTCCATGTGTAATGCACTCCCATGTATAACATGCACCCACGTTTTTGGCCCAAACTTTCAGGAAAAAAAATGTTTCATTTTGATTTTTTAATTCAATTTATTTGTATTTAGACTTTTTTTGTATTATAAAGGAATTTTAGTATTTATTTTTGAACATATTATGGTATAAGAAATTTTATGTAAAAATAATTACAAAACACTAGAAGAGATACAGGATATTTCAGGTACTACCCATGTATAATGTGCATCTTTTAAATAAATTTTTTAAAGATTTTATTTATTTTTAGAGAGGGGGAAGGGAGAGAGAAAGAGAGGGAGAGAAACATCGATGTGAGAGAGAAACAGTTGGCTGGTGCTCGTTCTCTCTCTCTCTCTCTCTCTCTCTCTCTCTCTCTCTCTCTCTCCCCCCCCCTCTCTCCCCCGCCTCATGACTGTGTTGTGCCCCAGCTGTATGTGCCCCAACAAGGGACCGAACCTGCAACCCAGACTTGTGCCCTGACTGGGAATTGAACCAGTGATCTTTGGCTTTGCAGGACGATACCCAACCAACTGAGCCTCACCGGTCAGGGCCATGCCTTATATTTGAACTGTGGGATATTCCAGAGCTCTTTATAAATCAGGGAAATTCAGTATGGCCAGCTAGACGATCCTTACGCTAAAGTTACATAAATGATTTAAAATAAAGAATATTGTTTTTGTTTTCACATTGTTTGTGAAGGGTGAAATCCTTTCTTAAAACTAGGAAAAAAGCAAATTTAGACTGTAATTAATCAGAAGTTGGTATTAGACTTATGCCAAAATCATCTCTGTGTTATATAGCTTATGATTGTGAGCCAACTTTTTGACCAAAATATATATCAAATCAGTACCTTGTGGAGACTTTTTACTTGTAGTTTAGGCTATAATTAACCATATATTATTCTATTTTCTTAAGATTATTTTAGTTTAGTTACTTGTAAAAATAAGGCTGAAAATTTAGTGCAGCACAATTGGTTGCTAAATCTCAGCCTGTAGTTAAGTATAATTAAAATAAGGACATCAATTTGAAATCTTTAAAAAACTAGGTGATGTGTTTTAATAGAAGAATGGGAAACCCGCTTGATCAGCCCCAAGAATTATGAGGTGATAGCTCAGGTCTGATTATGTTCACTGCTGCTCAGAGAATAATTTTTGTACTGCTGGGCTACTGTGGCATTTCCATTCAGAGTTAGCCTTTGAAGGTTTCTGGCAAGAGAAAAAACCCTTTCCGGTTCATTTGCTAACGAAGCTTTCAAATGTACTGATAACTTACTCTGAAGCTGCTAGCTCAAGCGAATTGTAGAGTGTGACTTACCCAAAGAATTTGTAGGTTCTACCATTCATTCAACAAATATTTATTGCATTCCTCCAATGAGCTAGGATGATGTGTTTGGGAATAGATGCAAAGAAAGCAAAGCAAAGTGTCCTCCTTGAGCTTTCATTACAGAGGAGGATGACAGACGGCCGACACACAATTTTAGAAAATAAATGCTAAAAAGAAAATTGTAAAAGGCTGCTGGGATGTTGGGGATGAGCCTATTTAGCTCAGGTGGTCAGTTTGAGGAGTTGATTTTGAACAGAGATCGAAATGTTAAGAGACCAGCAATTTCTGGTATCCTTTCTAATAATTATTTCGTGAAATTGTTAATTTATCCCTTCTAAAAGAATAGTTTACTAAACTATTTTTATTAAAATAGTTTATACTAAGATAATTACTAAATTATTTTATTTAAAATGTGTGAACTACTGCTTTTTGTTTTTAAGGAGAAAAAACAGGTACACTCCTTATGAGGAGGCCCCGTTGTGCTCCTGAGTGGAAATGTCCCTGGAGCAGGAGGCAGCCTGCGTTTTTTCTGGTCTTGGCCTCAGTAGAATCTTGCACAAGTCCAAAGCATCTATTTCCATATCTGTTACTAAACACAATAAAAACTCTATTTTTCAATAGAGTTTCCTTTGCTAATTAAATGAGAAAATATACTTTACAAATTATATAACTACACACGAAACACGTTGTAGTCTATGAATATATTTTTGTACTTAAAGTTTCTTAATTCATAAATGTTTTCCCCACCAATTTAAAGCTTTTTTTGTCTTTACCCATCTGGTAAATTTTAGTACTAAATGTCAAAACTCTTTGATTAATCAGGATGGGTTGAGTTCTTAGGAAGTGGTAGTGTGGTAGAAAGTATGTTGGATTTGGGACTAGAAAACCAGGGTTCCAGAATTATCACCTTCACTTTCTAGCTCTGTGATTTGGGCAAGACACTAACCTTCTCTGGGCCTTTCTAATTTTCGGAATTCAGGCTAATACCAAGTAGCTCTCAGGGTTTTTGTTAGGGGTAATTGAGTTAAATAGATGAAGTTATTTGGAAACTATAAAGCAAGGTTTGATAAACTTTTTTTTTTTGGTAAAGGACCAGATAGTACATATTTAGGCTTTGTGGGCCATGGAGTCTCTGTTGCAACAACTTGCTGGCTGTTTTAGCAGCCATGAGCAAAATGTAAGTTAATAAGTGTGGCTATAATCCAATAAAACTATTTATGAACACTGAAATATTAATTTTGAATAATTTTCATGTGTCATAAAATGCTATTTTTAGTTTTTCCAGTCATTTAAAAGAGTAAACATCTTTCTCAGCTCACTTGCTGCACAAAAACAGGCAGTAAGGTAAAGGTGAATTTGGCTTGGGTGCTGTTCGTAGTTTGACCACCACTATTATAAAGGGTTAGGCAGAATAATATGTTAATTAAAGATTTGAGAGTAGGTGATTGATCGATAGAAATTGTTTAATTTTGATGATGAAAGAATATAGAGATGATTTTAGCCCCTTTTCTAATTTGGACCCAGACTTTTTTCACATAAAATGGACATCTTTAATTGAGGAAATGACCTTGCCAAAGCAAAACTGGAGGGTGGAAGTGAAGAAGAAGATAGTTTTAGTGTTATAAATTCCCAAGGGCTGTGGTGTGGTTGTACAGTATATCTGTCTGTGCTATTCAGGGTTGTGGATAATGTGTACATCTGGCTCCAAGTTATACATGGCCCCCTATTATGAATAGTTAAGAGTAGACTTGAGAGTAAAATGCCCAGGTTTAATTTTGGCCCTGGTTTTTACTGATTGTGTGATCTTAGGCAAGTTAACTTAATTTTTTTGAGCCTAGCTTCCTTATTTGTAAAATGAAAATAAAAATATTATTTACCTCGAGATTTTTGTGATGACTACATGAGAAAATGCTTACAGTGCTTGATGCAAAGCACTCAATATGTGTTAACTGATAATCATTTATTAATATTATGAATATCATTTATGAATATATGTTGTACATAATTATTAGCTTGGTCCTTCCTTCAATTTTTTAAAAAATTGTATCCTTAACTGGTTCTTTTGTAAAGGTCGTTGATGGGCAATTCTGCTTTAAAGGATTAAAATAATACAGAAGTAGATTAAAGCCATAAGGTCCCCCTTTACCCAATTTCCTGCCCTTAATGCGTAACTGTTAAGAGTTGACTGTGGACCTGGCTGGTGTGTTAGTGGACTGAGTGTTGGAATGCTGGCCTGCAAAACAAAGGGTCCGTGGTTCGATTCCCAGTCTAGGGCACATACCTGGATTGCGGGCCAGGCCCCCATTAGCGGGTACGTAAGAGACAGCCACACATTGATGTTTCTTTCCCTCTCTCTCTCTCCCTTCCTTCCCCTCTGTAAAAATAAATTAATAAAAGATGACCGTGAACTTGTACAGTCCTTTTTATCTGTATTTACGTACATAGGTCAGTATGTGTATGCTCACTTTATTCTTTTTAGTGATAAATAGTATTTCATACTATTCTTTAAACAGTAGGGTCAGTTTAGAGCATATCCTTCCAGTCTTTACACACACACACACACACACACACACACACACACACACACACTTATATAAGTACATATAAAGTTTTGTATGTTTTTTTTTTACATAAATGATACACAGTCAAACCTCAGTTCTCGAAGGTCTCCCATCATGAATTGTTTGGTTCTCTACCAAGTTAAGGAAAAAAGTGCTCCCATTGTCCAACAAAACTTGGGTTCTCAACCAGACATCCCTTTCCATGCTGATATAGTCAAACCTCGCTTCTTGAACTTAATCCTTTCAATTTGCAATTGAAGAGGTAGAAAAGGAGGGAAGGGAGGATATTCCTACTTCACTAATCAAGGAAATGCTTGAGTAATGGGGAAAATGCAAAGTTTTCAAAGGGGTAGCAGAGCTAGTGGTAAACTTTTTCCATGACAATACAGTGTATCACTTCAGGCAACTGTTAGAATGCAGACAAAAACAAACATCATTGGGTAGGTTTTTAGTGAGAGAGGCCCAGTGAGCCTGAAGCAAGTTCTTCCAGTGTAGCAAAGAGACAAAAGAGAGAAAGAACCCCAGCACAGTCACCTGACATTTTTATGGGAGGGGACTCCCTTTCCAAACAATAATATCCGCCCATCCCTCCTTTCCGGATTCAGTCATCAATATCTCAACACTGAAGGTGAGTTCGGGTGTACGTAGTAAATTTTCATTTTTTACTCTACATTTCCTTTATTGTTAAATTTTTATTTACATTTCATGTCCTTTTTCTTTTTAAAGTATTTGTTTATAGATTAAACAGTACATTAGACATGTACTATATATAAGAAAGGTTAAAACAGGGAATCGTTTGGGAGGTCTGAAATGGATTAATTCAATTTATATTATTTCTAATTAGAAAAAAATGATTCGGTTTTCAAACACATTAACTTCTCGAACAGCCTTCCAGAATAAAAGCAAGAACCAAGGTTCCACTGTATAGATGTAATTTATATGTGGTACTACAACTTGCTTTTCTCATTAGTATATATATGTAGATTATATATCAGTATATCTCCATCTCTCATTTGAAAAACATGCATATTATTACACAGTACAGATATACCACTGTTTACTTCACCATTCTTTTAAAGATATTTAAGTTTTTTTCCTTTTTTTTTGGCTATTTCAAACAACACTTTATTTTTTAAAATCCCCGTATATAATATATTTGTACACATATAGGAATATTTCTCAGGTAAATATAAAGAAGTAGAATTGCTGGGTGACAAGTACACATTAGATACTTGGAATTACCCTATGAAAAGGCTATTCCAGTTTATCTGCCAGTGTTGCAGAACTTCTCATACATTTCTCAAAACATGATATTAATAGATTTTTAATTTTGCTCATCTGATGGACAGAACGTTAATATTGAATTATTTGAGTTTGCATCTCCCTACTTACTAAAGAGGTTGAGCCATCCCTCTACCAAACATGTATTGGCCATTTGTGTTTCTTTTAACTGGCTTTTTTAGTTATTTATACATTCTGAATATTAATGCTTTGCTATGTATGTTGCAAGTGCTTGCTCCCAGTCTGTTGCTTATCTTTTTAAACCTTGTTCATGGTCAAATGGCCAAATGTATTAGCTTTTTTGTTAATGGTCTTTGCATTTTGTCTATTTAAGAAGGTCTTTCCTCAGGTTAGAAATATATTATCATATTTTCTTTTAATAGTTATAGTTTTGTTTTTTATGTTTAGCTCTTTAATCTACCTGGAATTTATTTTTGTGACTGGTTTTAAGTAGGGCTGTAACCACCCCCGAACGGGTAGCCAATTATTCTGACACCATTTATTATTCTATCTGTTCCTCACAAATTTGAAATGCCATCTTTACCACAGACTACATCCCCATACATGTGTTTGTTTCTGTGCTGAAACTACACTGTTATTTTTACTGTAGTTATATGTGATTCCTCCTAGTAAAGCAAGTTCTCATTGTTCTTTTTCAAGATTTTCTTGGCTTTCCTCATTCTTTAGAATCAGCTTTTCAATTTTGGACAAAAAATATCTGACATTTTGATTGGGTTTTCATTGACTTGTAATAATTGGGTCTGGGGAGGCATATGAAAATGCTGATATTGGATCTTTCTATCAAGGAAAAGTATATTTTGTGTACTTAAGTAAAATTTTACAGTTTTCTTTATATAGGTGTTGCATATTTCTTCATGAGTTTATTCCTAGATGACCGTTTTATACCTTTGTTGGTCTTATGAACAGGATTGTTTTTTTAAAAATATTTTTAAAAAACCATACTGATCCATCCTCCTTCCAGGGTACCCAGCCCTTTCTGCCCCACTCCTACCATTGCACCCTCTCCTCATCTGAACCCTCACTTTAAGATAGTTTCTTTTTTATCACATTTCTAATTGATTATCCTGATGTCTAGCAAAGCTGTTGATTTCTGTTTGTTGATTTTGTCTTTGGCATTTTTGCTGAGCTCTCGTTTAGTTTCCATTATAGTTTTTAGTTTATTTGCTTGGATTTTCTAGATGGATAATCATATAGTCTGCAACTTTTGAGTTTTGTCTCCTACTTTACAATATTTGTAGGTCTTGTTTTATTTCTTGAAGTGCTAGCAGTGATAATAGGGATTCCTGGCTTATTCCTGACTTTAATTATTGTTTATGTGAAAGATGCTTAACCTCACTCATAAGATAAATGCTAATTGAAACTATACAGAGATTCCTTTTTTAAACCTATCAAAGTGTTAAAAATGAAAAAGTCTGGTAACACCTTTTCTGTTGTCAAGGCCATGGGATAAAAGACACTTTCTCACATTTCAGGTGGGACTTTAAATTGGTAGAATGCTCGTGGAAGGCAGTTTGGCACCATTATATAAAGATAAACTTGTATTATGTGTACCCTTTTGGATATATTAGTATGCTTCAATACAGGTTATAAATATACAAATTTTCTTTGATCCAGCAATCCCATTTCAGGAAATTTACATATATATATACGCACATGTAAAATGAAATATGCAATGTTATCTCTCATAACAAATAATTGAATACTATATAGTAGTAAAAATAAGAATGAGGAACCTCTGTGTACTGACGGGAAAAAAGTATTGTGATTTTGTGACTATAAAAAAATCAGTATATACTCTACTACTTTTTGTGTAGAAAGGGAGAGAACATTTCATATTTTCTGTTTTGCCTAAAGAAACTCCAGAGAATTACACTGGAATTTAATGAGTGGCTACTTGTGAGAGTGGTGGGAATGGGAACTAAATGGATGGGAAACAGGGTCGGAAGTGAACTTGTCTGTTATATACTTCTTTCTTTGGTTTTTGAATCTTACTATATTTTTAAAAATTAAGCTACAAATGGTTTCTTGAATTATTTCAACTTCTCCAAGGACATTTTTTCCTTCCTTTCTGTGTTACAGGTTTTCAAATGGCTACCTCCTGATTCTTTTCTTACTTAAAATGGGCTAGTTAGAAGGGCTGACTGGGAGGTCTGTGTACCTAGGCAGGCTTTGTTTTGGGAGTTAGTGGGTGGGGAGCTGGCTATTACATTTGGAGGACCCAAATGCCAGAGAGCACAGGGCTTTGCCCTTGGGTGCCGCTGTTCTTCCTAGTTTGTTGATTTTGGTATTCTGCATGCAGGGAATTCTTTATTTCAGGGGGAGAGTTCATCAACTGTGACATAATTCAGATCTTCTGCTAATTCTTCTTTTCAGCCTTTTTCTCACCCTGGCCCTCTTTGGCGTCAATCCTCTTTGCATGTGGAGCCCCTCGGGGGTTTTGCCTTGCAAATCGACTTCCTCTTGGGTTGGAACCCTTTCTATTACATACCTGAGGTTATAGCAGCCTTTGATTTCTGTTATCAGCCAGTTCTTTTCTGTCTGCAATTTGCAGGAAATTGTTGTAATCTTGTATTTTTTCCATTCATGTCCCCTGACTCATGATTTATATTTTAGTACTCTTTTGCCATCATTTTTCCAGGGTCTTGGAAAGTACAAGTGATAAAGGTCTTCAATTCACCTTCTGGAACCAGAAGTCAACAGTAGTATAACTTAAGTTTGGAAGAATTTATAAGCTCCTTAAGGACAAGCACTGAATTGTGTTCTTTTACCCCCCAGACCCTGACACAGTACTTGGCACTTGGTAAATTTTTATTGGCATGAATATATGTATATGAAAATTTACTGTGCAATATTGACTAAATATGCATTCTTTCAATTGCTGGTTCCAAAAATTGAAGAAATTATTTTTTATTTTTTTTAATTAAAAAACTTAAAAAGATTTTATTTATTCAGTTTTAGAGAGGGGAGAAGAAGAGGGCAGAAAGAGAGAAACATCGATGTGCAGGGGAAACATTGATTGGTTACCTCTCATATGCCCCCAACCACGGACCTGGCCCTCAACCTAGGCATGTGCCCTGACTAGAAATCAAACCAGAGACCTTTCCATTTGCAGGAGGACCCCCCAACCCACTCAGCTATACCAGTCAGGGCTGAAGAAATTCTTGAACCATTGATTAGACAAAGTACTGATTGTGTACAGGATTTCCCATGGAGATAACCGTGATAAGCTACAGGGGAAAATTATTTTAAACTTTTAACTCAACTCAAAGCTTATGTATCCAACATGTTGAAGGAGTGGATGGATGTTGAGTACAAACTAGTGAGGTTCTTCCTATATATAGTTTCAGTGTCTATATAAGTGCTTTTGCACTTATCTTTGTACATATCCATAGGGCTTAGAGCAGTGTGTTACCATTTTATGAAGGAAAATATGGCCACACATAGGTTATGATATATAAGTGTCGAACTCAGTAAGAGACTTCATGTTTGAGGCCTGAGTTTTGTAGACTATTTCACTGGGCTATGTTTCTACATTGCTGAATGTAGAAAGATTTTATTGTGGTCACTGAAGTGTGCCCCTTTAGCAATGCCAACATGGTTTATTACTGGAAAGCTTTAAAAGAATGTACTATATGCTTTTTGACCTTACTAAATAGAATCTCCTGAAAATCATTATTTTCTTGAGTATTGTTGAATAGTGCTTTAATATAGTGCTACTGCTAGGGTTATTATTAAGAGATAGGAAATAAAAACTTCCATTTATTGATTATTATATTGTACCAAACACTATGCTAAGTTATTTGTTATGTATATTTTAATATCAGTCCTTTGAGACTTCACAAATGAAGTCAAGAATTAATGAGGTTAAGTGATTTGCCTCAAATCTACTATGAGGAGTGAGAGGCAGTTCCAAGATTTGATTCCAGGTTTCTCCCACTCCAAAGCCTGTGTTCCGAAACTCTGTTTTATGTTCAAGAAGCTGGTGGACCCATGATGAAAAGGCCCCCAATATACTATACTTACAGTGAAGTTGTTGCCTAGTTAAATTTTTTTTCTCTTATTCATTGTTTACCCTTAGGTTACCAGCTATTACATTTTATTGTTGTCAGGTCTTAACCTTCAGAACTGTGATTCTCAACCCAGGAGGCCAGGTTGAAGATAAGGAGAGTGGACAGAAGGGGGCAGTAGAGAGTATAGTTTAAAAAAGTCATATTTTATATTATGATGGCTTTGATTTTATTTTATTTTTTAAAATATTTTAAAATTTATTTTTAGAGAGAGGGGAGGGGAGGGAGAAAGAGAGGGAGAGAAACATCAGTGTGTGGTTGCCTCTCACATGTCTCCCATTGGGAACCTGGCCTGCAAACCAGGCATGTGCCCTGCCTGGGAATTGAACAGGCGACCCTTTGGTTCACAGGCCGGCACTCAATTCACTGAGCCACACCAGCCAGGGCTGAAGGCTTTGATTTTAGTCA